>CAUJNA010003706.1:72500-140000 GCA_963377175.1 Effrenium voratum | reverse complement strand
CGCGACCTCCCCGCGAGGCGCAAGCCGCGAGGGGCGCGAGGGGAAGTGGCCGTCTGCCCCCCCCCCAAAAAAAAAAAACACAAAATAACCAAAAACAGGGCGTTTGCTGGAGTTTAACGCTTGGGTCTCCAAATCTGGGCTGTTCCCAAACCCCCTGCTTAAAGTCATCGTTTTGTGGAAGCTACCACCAACCCTGAGACAAAGTACGAAAAACCAAGGGCATGGCTGGAACCATCAAGTTACAGGCAGCCCCTCATGCTTTTTTCGTGACGTTCAAAGGATGCCCCATTCAACTCGAAGGGGCACAACTCGTAAAAACAACCCAAAAAGCGCACCTGCACCCTCAAACTGCCCATTAAACAAAAAATCACCCCTCTTTTCAGGGCACAACTCATTTTATGGGTGGTTTGAGGGTCCAGGTACTACATCCAACCCAAACTCACGGATACACCAACCCAGGCTAGCCCGAGCGAGCCGCGCTTGAGAGAACTCACGCCTGGGAATGGTTGCAGGCGTACTCCAGCAACAGCTGCACATTGTCCTGTCAAGTGGCTGTGGCTCAAAAAAGTGGTAGCATTTTTGGCCGCTTCTATGGAAATAAAGACCAACACCTGCGTAACCCAGCTCCTTAATTTTGAGCCTGTACGCTTCAAGGTTGCGCCTGCCTGTTAGCCTGGCATGTTTTTGGGACTCTCCCACAAAGTTCAACTCCAAAGCTCCAACCAAATAGCCTTTAGCTGGACCAAAAAGGCGGGTCTTTGGAGTGGGGGGTGGCTGCAGCTCAAGGGCATCCAGGTGCAACTGCAATTCGAACGCCTCCGGTCCTGCAGCTGGATATTCTCGAAGCGCCTGAAAAAGAGCAGGGTACCCTCAAAATCCCCCATGAAAGCATGAGTATTATTCTTACCCCTTAAAACTCCAAGCAACCTGGGGAAGTTAATCGTTTACAGACATATAGCCCATGTTACCAAAAAAGTTGAAAGTTGTGTTGTTAAGAGGAAAGTATTGCACCACACTTCTGGGGTCAGTTCCCCTTTCTTATGAACGGTTTGAGGTCCCCCCCCCTTCGAGCAAAAGGTCTGATCGACCTTTCGCAGGAATCATGGAAAAAACGTTTTAAGCTGCGGCTCAGAACATGGAACCCTGCACACTGGCACGGTGTATGCCAACAAAGACTAAAACCTGCGGAACCCCAGCTGTTTTAGTCCTGAGCTACACCCATATGGCCATGGGTCAAATGGCCATGTGCACCTACCCCAAAATGGAGCCATGGCCATGTTGCGCCCAAAAGGTCCTGACGGGGCCTTCGGGGTCACACCCACCGCATCAGTCGAGAGGCCCCTCCTGAAAGACAAAGGCCCTGTAGTTCGGAATGCAATGCTATGAATTTGCCTTTTTTGAGGGTCCCCTTCTTGAGTATTTTCAGCGAAACTAAAGGGAAAACCACAATTTTGGGGGGGTCCCCCTACAACCCATCTATGTGTTGACCAGCCGTAATCATGTCACAGGCATGGCTTGCCAAGCTGAGCACGCTCCCACGCGGGATCCACCGAATCCTCAAGACGAAACGGTGTTCTGCGGCCCAAAATCGACCAAAGTTGATTCCATAGACCGGGTGTTGAATAGGGAGTTTGGAGGGAACAATGGGTCGAGATTTAATTTGGGATTTGTTTGTTTTATTTTCTTTTTTTGTTTGCCTGGCTACTAAAATGCTGTAACTTACAGCATTTTCTCGCGAAATGTACGCATTTTACGTTAGTTCGTCAACATCATCAGCATCGTTTTCAACATCCCCCGCATGTCCAGCCAACATCCCCAGCATCACCAGCAAATCGAGGGCCTTGGCTTCCTGCACCTTCAGCATCATCAGTTCCTCTGCGGCAAGGTAGGTAGGCATTTATGTATGCATGTTAAAAAGAGGGGCGGGTCCCCCTCGAGGATTCCAATTCGGGCAACCTAATCCCAGTAAAACACCTAAAACGTAGCGGGGAGGTTGGGGGGGGGGCGGCAGCCCCCCCCCATGATGATTGAAAAAGTGATGATTCAATTAGGGTTGCATTTTAATCTCTGCCAAAAATCCAAAAAGCAGCCGGGGGGGGCGGCAGCCCTCATGGCGATCCAAAAAGTGCTGATTCAATCAATCTAAAAAGCGCACGGTTTTCCGAAGGCTGGAAACCGGTCCATAAAGAAGGCGCAGCGGAAGAACATAGAAGCGGGGGGGTTGGGGGGGGCGGGCGCAGCCCCCCCTCAGTAAAAACCAAAAACACACAAAGACTGTTTTGCTGAAAGTAAACCAACGCACAAGAACATGTTTTCCCGCCAAGGTCTTGATAGTTCCGATACGTGTCACACTGCAGAAGTTTTTTGTAGGCAAGCTAAGAGGAATATTATCATTTGGAGCGGCCCGTCCACTCCCTGCCAACTTGCGCTAGATGTTCTGCGACCTTGTCTGGCAGTTGCTCCATATTCCTGTTTCTCGAAAACCCGTGAGGAAATCGCCACCCTTTTGTTTGCCGCGCGCGCTCTGCGGCTGCTGTAGCCGCTTCAGCTACTGCAGACTCGCCGCAGCTCACTTGCACTGGCAGGCTTACAGCAGCGTTAAATCAAAGCAGTCACCATTCGCCAAGGAACGCGCGGAACCCTTGCAACAAGCTCCATGACCTTTTGTCGGTCTTTCGCGAGTCCCTCGAAATGGCCCAACACCAACGGTTGCCACATGCGGTGTACCTGAGTGTGTCGGGAAACGCAAAACAGACATCTGCGCAGCTCAGCGCCAAACTTCTCGAGCAAGGAGCAATCAAGCGCGCGCTGTTGGGTGCACTCTGCTCCTACAAGCCTGCGCCCGACGTATCGCAGGCATCTTTTGGACAAACAGCTGCAATGGGCTCTTCCCGCAAAGTGAAACAAGGCAAAAGATCCACGACAAGTCTGCTCGGCAGCGAGCCATAGAAGCAATAAGCGAGGCAAGGCTTCAGCCTCAGCAAGTTCTCAGCGACGCGGCTTGCTCAGCAGCCCGTACATGGTCAGCCGGTCGTATGACTCTGCTTTTCGGGCCTGGACAGCGAGCAGTTTTTGAGGCCTGCACTCTTTCCACATCTTCTCTGCGTGCTGCTGGTTGCCTAACCTCGGGCAAGAGAGCCGGAAGCAATAGCAGCGACCTCCTCCTGCGCAGGATGACAACTGCGCCAAGCCAAGGCCGAGGACACCACGGATACACAGAGAAAATGGTCTTGGCGCCAGGTAATGAGCTGGGACTGCTGTCATCTAAGGCTAGGGCCAGGTGGGACGGTGTGGAGCCACACGCGCCAGGCTCCTTCGCGCAGGAAAAGCATTGCAGCGGCATCCTTAGAAGAGAAACTCACCAAAGCCGAGGAGTGGCAGCGACATGATACAGATACGCAAAGCAAAAGATCACGGAGATTTAAAAAATGCTTCGACCGGGCAATGGGCTGGAACTGCTGCGTCATCCAATCCCATCTCCAGGTTGGATGGTGTGGAGCCACGCGCGTCGGGCTCCTTAGAGCAGCAACGCCGAACGAACTGCGACAAGCTAAGGCTGGAGCTTGGTTCAATGCCGTGGTGCCACAGGCGGCGGCATCCTTGGAAGAGAAACTTACCAAAGCCGAGGAGTGGCAGCGACATCACGACGGATACACAAAACAAATGGTCTGAGGGCCTGGTGCGTCATCTGAGGCCAGGGCCAGGTGGGACGGTGTGGAGCCACACGCGACTGCAGCGGCATCCTTAGAGAGAAACTCACCGAAGCCGATGATTCAATCCGAGCCAAAAAATATACAATAAAAAAAAAGCAGCGGGGGGGTTGGGGGGGGGCGGCAGCCCCCCATGATGATCGAACAATTACGGGCAAAGAATCTAAAAAAGTGCCATCGCATGATGATCGAAAAAGTGATGATTCAATTAGGCGTGCATTTTAATCGAAAGGGGGGTGGCAGGGGGCACCAGAGAGGTCTTGCGATGCTGAGGATGCAGGAAGCCAAGGCCAAAAACCAACTGGGAAAGCAAAGGATGCGAAAAGCCAAAGCCAGAAAGCCGCCAAAAGCCACAAAGCCAAAAAGCCACCTGCCGGATGCGAAAAGACAAACGGAGAGGAACTGTGAATGCAGAGGATGCGAACTGAAAAGCACAAAAGCCACAAAAACCCACGCAAAAGCCACAAAAGCCAAAAAGCCGAAAAGCCACCCACTCTGAAAAACCAAAAAAAATCCTTTAAAAAGAAAAATGCAAAAAACACCTTTAAAAGAAATGGCCCTCCGGGAACAATGCCCACCTCTCTGCCGGTTTTCTTTTGGAAGCTAGAACTAGTGCTTGCTATGCAGCACCCAGAAATATTCGAACCTGAAGCTCGATCTGGCAAGTTAATTTGTTTCCAAGGGAGAACCCCTTGACGTACGTGTTTTTGTTCTGCGCGTCTCCCTCAATATAAATCTCGAACGGGGTAGTCAGCTGGCCCAAAGGCCAGGTGAGCACTCCATTGAAAGAATGTACTGGAAGAAGACATCAGAACATGCAGTCACAACAAGCCTGTTGCTCACTGGCGAACAATTGTTCGCCCCTGAAATTGTCCAATCCCAAACTGTTTCGAGTCCAAAACGGAACTCGAACGGGAGTGAGCTTTTGTCAGTGATGAGTCAAGCAGTTCATTCACACCGAATAGCCATGGAGGTCGGTGGCTCCTTACTCCCTTTCTAGGTGACAAAGGTGCTCCTTTTTGGCACCCCTTTTCGGCATGGCCGATACCTGCTTTGGGGGGGGGTGGTCGGGACTCCTTTTTGTGGGTTGGTCGAACCACACAAGTGCCAGGTGCGTCACCCCTTCTTGCAAAGGTGCACCAAACAATCCTGACCAGCTGCAAAACTCTGGAAGTCATGAAAACCGATGGCCATAGCCTCCAGTAGTGGTCACGGTTCCCTCCAAAGATTACATGTCATCTCGATGACATGTAATCATTCACCGACACAAAAGAAGCAACCTTCACCCCTTTGCAAGGGAACAGCTGAGTCATGGATGGCAAAGATTATGACTTGGTGTTGTGACAATAGTACATGTGTGCGAGTGTGTGTGTGTGTGTCCAAATAGTTGGTCCCCTCCCAACTCGGCTTGATGATGGCATCATGGTGGCTTCCTTTTTGGAACATGAGAAGTTTACCTCTTCCAAGATAACTATATATATATATATATCACCCACAATCCTATCGCCGGCTCCTCTTGAACAGTCTGATTCTTGTATACATAGGGCCCCCAACTAAGAAACCATAATGGGGCCCGCGCTTGTTTACCTCCCAGGTGAGCTTGCAATCACCATCACACACACAGCCAAACACCCCAGCGGAAAAAACAAAATAACATGCCATTTTTGGATTTATTTATTTGTTCGGGGGGGGGGGGCGGGTGGTGTGCTTTGGGTGGCCTAGGAAAAGGACCATGAGACTAGCGCAAGGATGAAATCTGTGAACTCATGTGCAACGTCTAACTCGTACCACACCTCTGACTGCCAATTGCCAAAGCTTCCTGACACCGCTTTTAAATAAGACCCGAGAGGTTTTCAAACTCGGTTTTGCCTCCAATGCCTTGAAATAAGGCACGCCTTCAACAAATCACACAGGCCCAGAGTGTTTCCAAAACGCCGAGTATAGCAAGTTCAGATTCTGATTGATATTTAGCCAACCCTCAAATACAAAATATTTGGAGGGAAACCCTCTTTGTCGTCTCATCAATCGGCCTCGCATGCATCACGGCCACCATGTAGACGGCAACGCTGTCAACATAGTACGCCTCACATTGGGAGAGTTGGGCGAACTTGGTGCAAACAACCAACAACCAACCTGATTCCCGTGGGGAACCCATAAGGAGGTCCGACAAACCAAACAATGTCGGTTACAACATTTGTCTAGGGGTATCTTCCCCATTATTTCCATTGATCCGTCTTTTCAGGAAACCATAAAATTAAACCCAGGTGAAACAGCCGGTTTTTGAAAAAAAAAAACGATGGTTGGAAAAGAATGGGGAATCAACCTCTAGATTTTTTAGACAAGCTGGCCCAACCTTGCTTGCCACTGACTGACTTGCCCAGTTTGGGTCCAAAAATAAGGTGATCCTGGCACCACTCCTTTCAAAGAAAATGGTCCAAACCAGGACCCCCCGAACGTCAGCTTCCACGTTAATTGGTGAGAGCTAACCTTCTGGAACCTTAACTACATATGGGTACTCGGTTGCTTTCTGCTCCCCTGCTAAAAGTTTAACTTTTAGTCGTTTAATACGGAAACCCCATGAGTTGGCAAAAAGCTAAAGTCCTAGTATCCAAGCAAAATGCACCAAAGGGTCTACGGTATGCAGAAAAAAAGAAGCTAAAGGTCGATTCGCCTTGAGCGAGCCAGGTGCCCAACCACACCCTCAAGATCCCCCCACCGCCAAAAAATGTCAGAAGGGTTCTGTGGCCATGGGTCAAAATCCAAATACCCCCAGTGAACATCCCCATCCACTAAGATAGGTTCTAAAATGGGTGGTGAATTCACCTACCAAAATGGGATCCCATTTTTTTTTTGACCACAGCCATGTGTCAAAGCACGGGATCTCTCTGTCTTTGAGGCTGGACTCAACAAAAACCGAAAAGGAAAACCGAAAGGCCTTTGCGCCAGGGGCCAAGACATCAACCCATCTGAACCCCGATCCAACATCCGAGGTCGAAGCTTCTCCCTTGACAAAACCGACCGCAAAAGTACCAAGCCCCAAAAAGCACCGACTGCCTCGAACGTGACTTTCATCACAGGCACTCCAATAGACCCAGGTCTGTGGATGATGCAATGGCGACAACAGGTTCTATTCAAGGGCTTGGTTTCACAGAAAATTGGGAAAATTGCCAAATAGCAGAATCGGTCTTAGCATGACAAAAAATGAGGCCAATTGCGCCAGTCGTCCCAGGCTGAAACAGGCGACCCTGGCAGGCGGTTTTCCTCCCTTCCCAACCATGGTGTTGGCCATTGTTATGTGCTGATCTTCGATTCCATGCCACTAAACCAACCAAAAACCTAAAAACCTCTCCGGGGAGAGGCATTCGCATTTTGACACCCACGTGTCTGGAATTTCCGTCCGGCCGGTCGACAGAACGTAGCCGCCGCGTGAATCGGCCAAGAAGCAAGAATACCTCGGGCGAGAGCACTGCGAGAGTAGATGGCACAGCTCCCTTTACTCGGTTGCGAAATCTGCTCCCCCGCTAAAAGTTTAACTTTTGGTGGTTTAATGGGGAAATTTCCTTAGTTGGCAAAAAGTTTTAAAGTCCTAACAGCCCTTGGCAAAATGCAACAAGGTTTATATGGGCGTCTCTCTTACTGGGGGTACCCTTCTTGGTTTTTGGTCGGCTAAAGAAAGACCAAAAGGAGACAGACATTTGCGGTTGGCGTTTTTTGTTGAGGGGTCCCTCTCACCCAGGGGACGGAAAGGGATGACCCAACCAAAATTGGAGGAATTGTGTCATGTACTTTCACCCAACTGTGAATGATTCCAACGAATGGGTTCGATCGGATGCTACACATGATTGTCCGTTGGTGCAAACTGGAACCCGTTTATAACAGATTCCCCTGAGCTCTGGTGATCCAAACGCAATCTGCGTCTATAACTTTGAACCCAAATGCTACTGCAGTGTTCTTTAGTCTGGTCTGGGATGTTTCCTCCACCTTAGCCCTTAACAGAATTAGTTTCTTCTTTAGTTCCGTTTAAACACCAACAAAAGGGGGGTCAGGTATTTTGTTTAAAGAATCTGTTTGAAAGGTGGCAGCTCCAAGACCAAGGCAGAACCCTGCTTTAGGGAGTCCTGAAGCGGGGGGGGAGGGATTGCTACACTATTTTTCCCTGGTAACCCCGGCCCAATACACTTGACCTTTTCAGGTATGGGCTTTGGATACAGGTTGCCTTCCAGCGCCAGTGAAAGGGAATCCAGTCGTTCCTCTGATCAATTCTGGTAAGGGCGTCGCAAAACCAGCCAAGCCATTTTTGTTGGTTTCGGTTTGCCGACAAAAAGTGAGACTTACCGACCCAACAGTTCTGGAATCCCATCTGGGGAGTAGGTGCAAGGGGAGGTGTGTAATTGAGAGTTTTAGGGTTCCTTATGATTCGGGGAGCCGAATGTTGGTGATATGTCATGCCTTTCCCGATTGGCGGCCCGAAATCCAGTAGTCTGCCGTTAGATCTCCGTAACGCGGACTTCTTCTAGAGGGTCCTTTTGTTTTCTCAAAACGGGGTGAACCCTGCCCGAACATGGGAAAGGGCTGTCAAGCTGGAGCCTCTTGAGGTAGCCCTTTTCCAATAGATATTTCGAAGCTAGCTTCTTAAAACGATCGGAATGGCTGTCATAAATGTTCCCATGTTTGACATAGGGGCAACAGCAAACTTGCGTTCTAATCGAAATGTCGAAACTGGACATACATTCGCGCGTGGCGCTGACATAGCCAAAATTTGTTCTTACCTGTACTAGGCATGGGACCAAACTGTTCATTCTTCCTGGCTTTGGGAAGTTAAGTAGGCCACCCGGGTGAGAAAAAACACCAAGGAAAACATTCAACCCCCAAGAGGAACTTCGACCATCGACTTTGCATGTAATAGTCAATGCTGTTCTATTTTTTATGGGGGGTTCCCTCGTTTTTGGTGGGGTTCAGGCTTCGAGCCTATGAATACCCACAGGTTCCGTGAACTGCCGGCCATTTCCCGTGGTTTTAGGACTCACGCGAGCAGAGATCTGGCAGCCATACGTTTGACCTGAGCTGCGGTTTGTTCAGAGCTCGGCGTTTTGTGCACCACGCGCTTGGAGCACACAAGTGGTGTAGCTGAAGGTGGGTTTGGTTTATGCTCAAGGACTTGGGCTCCTAGGGGCTTAGGTTGGGGTCTTGGCTTTGGGTTTACGGTTCACGCTTGGTGTAGGATTTGGGGTTTAGGTTTAGCGTTTAGGCTTGAGTTTAGAGTGTAGGCTTCGGGTTGGGGGCATTGGGGCGTCAGTTCGGGGCAGGCAACTGGGATCTAATTCATCCAGGGTCAGCATCATTAGTCTGGGGCTCTGAATCAGCATATGATCCCTCGTTTTGGCAATCCCCTACAAATCTGACGCATTTCAAGGTGCAAAGCGTAGCCTCCCTGCAGGCGCTCAGCAGGTAGGGAAGCTCCTCAAGTGAGGACATGAAAATTAGCGAGTCACAGGTTCTTGCTGGAAACTTGTACTGAGTCCCGGGTGTTTTCGCGGTACTGGCTCATATCACTGGAAGCTCAAGTGGGCTCCCCTCTGAAGTTGCCCTCGTAGGGCCAAAGAACCTCTTTCCCCAAACTTCCGAAAGCTCCACCCAACCAGCTGCACCTGCTGAAATCTCATGGTTTCTCCAACATTGCATAAAAACAACCATCTAGATTTCCCTCATCCGCGCAATTTGAGTCAATATGCAGCAAACTTGGTCCAACCGCGCGCGGCAAATCCGCGCGCCAAGCTCCACTTCCCTCGGAGCTTTCGGACTTGGCCCCAAGGCTTTGGGTCCACGGATCAGCTGGTTTTAAGAAGCCTTCCGGCTTGGAAGAACCCGATTTGTTTTGCTGGCCAAGAAAAAATGCCACACATGTTGAAGTTACTCAAGATGGAGAGTTGTCTGATTAAATCTCTCTGCCCCTTGAAACATGTGGCTTCTTGGAGCTTCCTGAAGCCCACTCTGCTTGGTTCATATCAAGGCAAGCGAGCAGTTCTCAGAACTGCTCCGTGGCTGCAGCTTGCCAGCGGCTCCATTTTACCAAGGAACCAAATCCTGACTTCCCCAGCCGCAGGTTTCCGGTTTCCTAGCCGGAAAGTGTCCAGGCTTGGACAGAGTGAAAGGGACCATACCTTCCATGCAAGTACGCAAAAGATCCTTAAAACAATCCCTTGGTACAATCCCTTGGAAGGGCATCTTCCATGTTTGGCGTGAGAAAAAGGCTATCGCTACTGCTATGTTGCTGCTGCCTTCGTTCGGAGCTCTGAACTTCTGCTGCGAAAGTCGAAGGAAGAAAACAACCGACTGGCTCGCCACTATGCCTTTGCTGAAAGTGTTCGCATCAAGCCGGAAATAGAGGCAGCTAGCCAGCAACATGGAAGGAGGTTTATAACCCTTGGTATGGGCTTGCTAAAAAAGCACGTTGTTCTTTGCAGCCCATTAGGAATGAACATGACCCCCCCCCCCCAAAAAAAAAAGAAAGAAAGAAGAAAAAACACGAAGAGACGCAAAACAAACAACTTTCAACAACAGCTTCGTGTGTTGATAAAAGGCCGTGCTACGGCGGCCATGTTTGCACCTCGGCAAGATCCTGATCCACTGTGTTTCACAGTAAAACCGCGCACGCACCCTGTTGAAAGGTAAAACAAAACAGAGTGTCGTGCCTCCGACCCTGCAAAAGCAATGGTTTTTTTTACAGTGTGTTCTTCCTTCGGGTTCAAGAAGTGCCTAAATTTCGAAAAGTAGTTTGTGAAAAAATAAGACCTTTCATGCGATGCGCGCCAACTCCTGAATAAGATCACACATGGTTCTCCAAACAAAAACTGAACGCTATGCCATGGCGGTATCTACCACATGCTCGCGTAAGTGGAGGAGTCTTTGAGACAGCACAGATGCCGCATCCCCAACAGCGCGAGTTGGCGACATGTGCGTAAGCAGGGGCCGTGATGTTGAGGTTGTAGGTTCAAGTCCTAGCGCTTTAGCCATGCCCTGCGAAAGCTCCGAAACCTGCAAAACACCACGGCCTAATATCAACACGCCTCCAACAGCAATGAGAAGAACATCAAGGGCTTCAGCCCTGGAAAGAGATTCGCTCATGGCACGTCCCAGCTTTCGACGGAGATCCGATCTCCTGCTCCATGCTGCGCAGGTTCCAGAGCAGCAACAGCACCTGAATCCGCTAGCGGCACCGTTTTCCGTCGAAAGCTTC
Organism: Effrenium voratum; assembly: GCA_963377175.1. Taxonomy (NCBI): domain Eukaryota; class Dinophyceae; order Suessiales; family Symbiodiniaceae; genus Effrenium; species Effrenium voratum. The sequence continues at coordinate 129,053 of CAUJNA010003706.1, read as the reverse complement.
CCTCCCCCCAAATCCTCTGGGCGCAAATTCGATCCCCTTGTGGAACACCTTCAGAGTGATGAACCGATCAAGCCTTAACCGAAAAGCCTGACACCTTTCCTGGGGATGGCTCGCCCAATTTGGAGCTTGAGGAAGAATCTCGATCCCCAATCCAAACCACCAGCCCAGGTTCTATGCACATGGGGGGAAATCTGCATCGACCTGCAGGATGATACATGGGTGGCCCCTCGTTTTGTAGGTTGGATCACCCAAACTGGCGGTTTTCCCTTTGGTTTCCCGTTGAAACCAGCAAAAAGGGGTCCTAGGCCCTCCAGTAGACAGCTTAGAATAAGGGTACCCTTTTTGCTGTAGTCTATGTTAGTAGGGGAACCCTCCCAACCAAAAAAGGGGTGAGAAAGTTGGCACCTAGCTGGGGGAACCACCAAAAAGCACGCACCCACTTTCAATTCAGGTATTTCCGCCGCATCCAGCCACGCATTGCAAGGTTTAGACACCCCCCAGTGGATTCCATGAGAAAGGCGGGCGCTCTTGTTTGGCAGCCAATGAAGCGTAGCCTTCCAAAAACCAGAAGCACCAAGAAGTGCCACAAAGCCAGAAAGAAAAACAGCCAGGCTGCCTGGCTAAGCAAATTCGTGTAGTTGCTGTTGTGTTTATAAGCGCATGCAAAAAACATGGGGGTTGATCAAAAGGTCCGCGATACATGAGGTGACCATTCAGGAAAAAAACAACATGACATGTCCCAATCAACGGAAAAAAGTTACCTGTGGTCATTTGAAGGCCAGGAATATTGGTCAACCCCACTATGACAAAATGGATTCCGGTTGGACAACCAGCCTTCTTTTGTCGTATAAATATAATTAATATGCACTTTGCCGCCCTAAGCCTCAGCACAAAGGTTTTTACTCGCGTCCAGAAAACTGTCCAACCTCGTTTCGATTCACTAGCACAAGCATTGCAGTTCGTTCTGCGTAGACATGCCCCAATTTGGCGTAGAGATCGCTGCCTATGCCATCGCTGTTTGACTGTTGTGTGGAATGGGTCCGAAACGGTTTGTTGACTACTTGCTAGTACCCAGGGTTGGGAACGAACGTAGGGCTTCCCTTCAAAGCCTTCGCTGGACTTGAAGGTCTTGAAAACCAAAGTCATGACCATGCGATAAGCATGTCTGTAATCAGTTCGCCCCTCGCAAGTTAAATACTTGCTGTTTCTCAGCAGGAAATGAGGGAATGGCCCAAAAAAAAACATAAACCATCCCCAGTCATTTTCCCTTATTTTCAGGGCACCAATTCCTGGGTTCATTGCCACATTCCCTCTTGAGCACCAAGGATATGACAGCCGCTCGACTCGGTCAGGGCACCAGCAGCACCCAGCCAAGCACCAGCGCCCACTCCGGTGCGCCCCCCGCTCCCAGCCCTGGAGAGGCTCAGCCGATGGGGAAGAAAAAGGTCAACACCTTTTGCTCGGTTGATGAGACGAGCCATTTTTGGGGGGTTGCCTCCAACTAGGTCCTCCGGTAGAGAGGTTAAAATAAGTTGTTACCCACCTTTTATGTCGGGTTCGCATCACCTGAGAAGCCAAAATCGAATGATTCGATTCCCCAACGTAAATACCAGTTTCAACCATGGTTTTACAGTGGTGCAGGATTTCGTCCATTAATAAGTCCTCCAGATTTGAGAGCTTGGAATAAGCTGCTACCCGATGTGTTTTTCATTTTTCTCTATTTTAGTAGGGGAACCCTCCCAACCAGAAAAGGGGTGAGAAAGTTGGCACCTAGCTGGGGGACCTAGCCAAGCTTTTGGAACTCCCGAAACGAGGTGCACCGCTTCCTTTTGGTGTCCTGGTACCCGCACCCACTTAAGGCTCCAAAAGGTCTCTGCATTTGGGCCTTGATTTGGTCAAAGACCAGCCGTGGAAACCAAAGACCGCAACCCGAAAGCTGCGCAGCATGCTTTGCGGCTTGAAGATTGGGATATCGGACACTCGCACATTGAAAATCTGTGGGGGTGGGATTTTGGGAGGCCAACATGTTTGGCTCCCTTCCCCGTGCCCTGCCTTTCTCCTCCCCAGCCCCCCCCCAGGTGACATCCGAAGGCACCAACCCAAGGCCGACCTGAAGGCTGGGGATCCCATGGCCCACTCAACCAGAAAACTTCTCGGTTCCCGAGACTCACTTGCCCAAATGAGTTGGACATAAAAGGTGATCACCTTTTGGTACCTCTACCAAAAATGGACCAAAATGGGAAAACCAAAAGGTCAAAAGGTCGGCTTTGGGCAACTGAGGAGATCGGGCCGCAAAAACAACGTGGCCAAACTCTTTCTTCACCCCTCAACCCGTCCAAACCCGAAAACAAAATGACCGAAATGTCCGAGCCGCGGACTTCAAAATGGTCCAAACCCAGAAAGTGACCTACATGTCCGACGAAGGGTGAGTGAGTTTCTTGCGCCGGGCCATGCACATTCTTTTTTACTCCCCAGGGTAGCTCAACAGGAGCCTTGGCAAGAGTCCCTCATGGAAAACCACCTGGCAGCCAGGCACCAAAGAGGTCCGGCACAGCTGTAGTTGGGACGGAGGACACAGCTGGATCCTTGGCTTTCAGCTGTTGGGGAAAACACTGAGCCGGATAACTTCGGTTGGCTATGCTTGTCCCATGCGACACTGAAGGGTTGATAACTCCAGGCCAAATCCCGCACCAGGTAGGCGATGTATCCTACATATATATATATACATACATACATACATACATACATACATACATACATACATACATACATACATACATACATACATACATACATACATACATACATACATACATACATACATACATACATACATACATACATACATACATACATACATACATACATACATACATACATACATACATACATACATACATACATACATACATACATACACATACATACATACATACATACATACATACATACATACATACATACATACATACATACATACATACATACATACATACATACATACATACATACATACATACATACATACATACATACATACATACATACATACATACATACATACATACATACATACATACATACATACATACATACATACATACATACATACATACATACATACATACATACATACATACATACATACATACATACATACATACATACATACATACATACAACATACATACATACATACATACATACATACATACATACATACATACATACATACATACATACATACATACATACATACATACATACATACATACATACATACATACATTACATACATACATACATACATACATACATACATACATACATACATACATACATACATACATACATACATACATACATACATACATACATACATACACATACATACATACATACATACATACATACATACATACATACATACATACATACATACATACATACATACATACATACATACATACATACATACATACATACATACATACATACATACATACATACATACATACATACATACATACATACATACATACATACATACATACATACATACATACATACATACATACATACATACATACATACATACATACATACATACATACATACATACATACATACATACATACATACATACATACATACATACATACATACATACATACATACATACATACATACATACATACATACATACATACATACATACATACATACATACATACATACATACATACATACATACATACATACATACATACATACATACATACATACATACATACATACATACATACATACATACATACATACATACATACATACATACATACATACATACATACATACATACATACATACATACATACATACATACATACATACATACATACATACATACATACATACATACATACATACATACATACATACATACATACATACATACATACATACATACATACATACATACATACATACATACATACATACATACATACATACATACATACATACATACATACATACATACATACATACATACATACATACATACATACATACATACATACATACATACATACATACATACATACATACATACATACATACATACATACATACATACATACATACATACATACATACATACATTACATACATACATTACATACATACATTACATACATACATACATACATACATACATACATACATACATACATACATACATACATACATACATACATACATACATACATACATACATACATACATACATACATACATACATACATTACATACATACATACATACATACATACATACATACATACATACATACATACATACATACATACATACATACATTACATACATACATACATACATACATACATACATACATACATACATACATACATACATACATACATACATACATACATACATACATACATACATACATACATACATACATACATACATACATACATACATACATACATACATACATACATACATACATACATACATACATACATACATACATACATACATACATACATACATACATACATACATACATACATACATACATACATACATTACATACATACATACATACATACATTACATACATACATACATACATACATTACATACATACATACATACATACATACATACATACATACATTACATACATACATACATACATACATACATACATACATACATACATACATACATACATACATACATACATACATACATACATACATACATACATACATACATACATACATACATACATACATACATACATACATACATACATACATACATACATACATACATACATACATACATACATACATACATACATACATACATACATACATACATACATACATACATACATACATACATACATACATACATACATACATACATACATACATACATACATACATACATACATACATACATACATACATACATACATACATACATACATACATACATACATACATACATACATACATACATACATACATACATACATACATACATACATACATACATACATACATACATACATACATACATACATACATACATACATACATACATACATACATACATACATACATACATACATACATACATACATACATACATACATACATACATACATACATACATACATACATACATACATACATACATATACATACATACATACATACATACATACATACATACATACATACATACATACATACATACATACATACATACATACATACATACATACATACATACATACATACATACATACATACATACATACATACATACATACATACATACATACATACATACATACATACACATTACATACATACATACATACATACATACATACATACATACATACATACATACATACATACATACATACATACATACATACATACATACATACATACATACATACATACATACATACATACACATACATACATACATACATACATACATACATACATACATACATACATACATACATACATTACATACATACATACATACATACATACATACATACATACATACATACATACATACATACACATACATTACATACATACATACATACATACATACATACATACATACATACATACATACATACATACATACATACATACATACATACATACATACATACATACATACATACATACATACATACATACATACATACATACATACATACATACATACATACATACATACATACATACATACATACATACATACATACATACATACATACATACATACATACATACATACATTACATACATACATACATACATACATACATACATACATACATACATACATACATACATACATACATACATACATACATACATACATACATACATACATACATACATACATACATACATACATACATACATACATACATACATACATACATACATTACATACATACACATACATACATACATACATACATACATACATACATACATACATACATACATACATACATACATACATACATACATACATACATACATACATACATACATACATACATACATACATACATACATACATACATACATACATACATACATACATACATACATACATACATACATACATACATACATACATACATACATACATACATACATACATACATACATACATACATACATACATACATACATACATACATACATACATACATACATACATACATACATACATTACATACATACATACATACATACATACATACATACATACATACATACATACATACATACATACATACATACATACATACATACATACATACATTACATTACATACATACATACATACATACATACATACATTACATACATACATACATACATACATACATACATACATTACATTACATTACATTACATTACATACATACATACATACATACATACATACATACATACATACATACATACATACATACATACATACATACATACATACATACATACATACATACATACATACATACATACATACATACATACATACATACATACATACATACATACATACATACATACATACATACATACATACATACATTACATACATACATACATACATACATACATACATACATACATACATACATACATACATACATACATACATACATACATACATACATACATACATACATACATACATACATACATACATACATACATACATACATACATTACATACATACATACATACATACATACATACATACATACATACACATACATACATACATACATACATACATACATACATACATACATACATACATACATACATACATACATACATACATACATACATACATACATACATACATACATACATACATACATACATACATACATACATACATACATACATACATACATACATACATACATACATACATACATACATACATACATACATACATACATACATACATACATACATACATACATACATACATACATACATACATACATACATACATACATACATACATACATACATACATACATACATACATACATACATACATACATACATACATACATACATACATACATACATACATACATACATACATACATACATACATACATACATACATACATACATACATACATACATACATACATACATACATACATACATACATACATACATACATACATACATACATACATACATACATACATACATACATACATACATACATACATACATACATACATACATACATACATACATACATACATACATACATACATACATACATACATACATACATACATACATACATACATACATACATACATACATACATACATACATACATACATACATACATACATACATACATACATACATACATACATACATACATACATACATACATACATACATACATACATACATACATTACATACATACATACATACATACATACATACATACATACATACATACATACATACATACATACATACATACATACATACATACATACATACATACATACATACATACATACATACATACATACATACATACATACATACATACATACATACATACATACATACATACATACATACATACATACATACATACATACATACATACATACATACATACATACATACATACATACATACATACATACATACATACATACATACATACATACATACATACATACATACATACATACATACATACATACATTACATACATACATACATACATACATACATACATTACATACATACATTACATACATACATACATACATACATATATTAATATGTGCGTGTGTAAATGTTAATCCATCCCAGGTGGTGCGAAGTTGTTTCCGTCAACTCGCCCCCTTTCCCTGGTCTTCTCCCTGCGCATCCGGCCTGCCGCAAAGACCGCCAGGTGCAGGCATTCCAGCAGCGAGAGTGGGAAGGCGCCCATGCCGGCGCCCAGGTGCGCTACAAGTTGCCCAAGTCAAAACACGGGCTTCTTAGATTCCTACTGTGGATGGACGAAATCCATTTCGCATCACCTGAGAAGCCATAGAATGATGATTTCCCTGTATTTCCAACAAACAGTGGTTTCCCACGGTTTTAAAGTGGTGCAGGATTTCGTCCATCCACAATAGGTCCTCCAGATTTGAGAGGTTGGAACAAGGGTATACCCACTTTTTTCTTTTTTTGTCTATGTTGTTACGGGAACCCTCCCCCCCCCCAAAAAAAAAAAAGTGCGAAAGTTGGCACCTAGCCGGGGGACCTAGATGCTGCACATTCTCCGGCCAAGGTGTCCTGTGGCAAAGGCTTCCTTCGTTTTGGACCGAGTTCTAAGCCTTGGGGACTGGCGACCCTTGGGATTTCACGCATCGGGCTCCCCTTGTTGTTTGCCGGTGAACGAGGGAGTGACCCCTACAAACCATCCCCTATGATTCGCAGGGAATGAGGGAATGACCCCAAAATAACCCATGTTTTTTTGTGATTTTCTTTAAGGGAATCCCCCAAAACCGGTTCATTCCCAACACCCGGTCTCGGTCATTCCCTACCTACCGCACAGAAAATCAAGTGAGTCACGAAATGTCGTGAGTCGTCCCGGTCGAAGCTGGGGAATTCATTCATGCTGGCTCTCACCCCGCAAAGGCCAGAGAACTGGTTTGAAGGAAACTAGGTGACTACATGGGCGTGTTTTTTTAGGGTACACGATTTCTGCTTCTTTTGGGGTGCGGGGGCAGGGGGGGGGAGGGTCATCGGGAAGCCAAAAGGAAGCAACACCACACACGTAAGCAATTGTTTGGGTATAGCTCGTTTTGCCGAGCTCGTCCTACATTTTCCAGGTAGATGCGTGTTCTTTGCTGCATCCGTTTGTCGACCAGGTACGCATGAAGCGCCGAGAGGAACTCCCATGCAGCAAGTTGTTGTTGTGTTTTTCCCCGATTGGAAACGGACCCTTGATTGACGCAGAGGTACATGAGGATGCGACGTGTTTCCGTTGGACATCGGCTTTGACGAATCTTGTCACACAGTTGGATGCCAAAAGTCTGTCAGACAGAGTACAACTCAGAGCCTCATCACAGGATCCCTTGCTGTTTGTTTTTGAAAAGGGAGCTGAAACATGCATCATCCGATGGAATCAACACGGCATGTGTCAGAACAAGAAGCCCAAAATGATTGTCGCCCCTTGACTTGTTTGTGCTTGAGCATCCCTTGGTTTCCTTTTGCTCTCTGCAAACACATACAAAGGGTAATCCTCTAGGAAAGGTACTTGTGCAGGGTTTGGAACCACTGGCCTGCTTCCAGTTAGAAAACCGGTGTTTCTTCTACATGGCGGGCTTTTCCGCTGGAAACTGGCAGCTCTGGGCTTTTGAATCGGACTTGTTTTTCCACGATTCGGTCGGCCGCCTCTGACGGCAAAACAAGCAAAGAACTCTTTTAAGGACAGCGGCCACCACCTAAAGCTGCCGCTAAAAAGATGACCCGCAAGGGAGACAAAACAACGCTTGAGCGCGTTGGAAAAGAACAACTCGCTGAGAAACCCATGGAGCAAGCGCTTCCGCAAACCATTTGCCAACCCCAAAAAAGTCACCTGAATCGGATTACATCCATTCCACTCCTCCTTAACATCACAACGTGCCATTGTGAAAGCCACGAGTTCACAGGCTTCGCATTAGATGTGTTCAGGTTTCTTGGGTTCGCCTCGAAGAACTTAAAACGGGAGAAGGCGGTTTGAGGGCCCGCTCCATGTGTTCGGCCTCCCCCCCGAACAAAAACAAACCACCCAAAGACGGAAAGAAGGAGGCTGCAAAAATTTCACCAAGCAAAGGCCCTGAACGAAGGAAGCTGCAACAACAAGCTCCAACTGGCCGTGGCTCAAAAAACCGGTACCAAAATGGAACCCTGGTAAGTGGAAACATGGACCAAATCCTGCGGTTTGCCCCCCCTGTTTAATTCTGAGCCACACCCAACTGTCCACAAACCCAAGGAAAAAAAGGAGGCGCCTGCCCTCCCCTGCCCCTGCCAGCTCCTCGGGCTCCTCGGGGCCAGCCACCGCCTCCTGCCGAAAAGGCCGAACCTTCCTCGAGGCGCCCACAAGCTCAGGTGGAATGCGTGTGGAAGGGTTGCTTACCCCTTAAAACTCCAAGCCCTGGGGAAGTTAATCTTTTACAAACACATAGCCCATGTTACCCAAAAAGTTGAAAAGTTGTGTTTTTAAGAGGTAAGGAGTTGTGACTGAACTTTTAGTTGCCACCAAAATGGTCCAGAGGCTCCTGGCTTCGGCTTTCAATGGAAAACCCGAGCCCTCCATGAGACACCCCGCTTCGGTGATTGGGGGTCTCGCAACCCGGCTGTTGTTTTGGGCCCTAAATTGATCGGGAGCGTCTGGGCTTTGAAAACATCCGCGGCGACCAAGCCTTGCTGGACGCTGGAAGGGCAGCAAAAATTCTACATGTTAGCAGTGTTGACGTTGGAAGAGGAGCAGCAATTGAAAAATAGCAGTTAAGAGGATTTGGATTTCAACTACTACACCACAATAGGCAAACAGGTAAAATGTTTCCCAACAACAACCAAGAAGCCCTCTGACAGCTCCCGAAAGTTCCGAACAGATTGAAACGAGATTCTCAGGGGCGATTCATCTGTATGACAATCTTAAGCCAACCGAAAATGAGGGGAATACTAGAAGAACCCATACGGCTGTGGTTGAATGGGAAAAATATGTGGCTAGAAAAATTGAACGGTTGCATGGATGCGGCTAAACAAATAGGGTAACCCCAAAATTGAATGAAGCCTGGCAAATGAGAAAACATGGACTAAAATCTGCGGTCCAATTCCCGGTGGTTTGCTTAATCTTGACCCATACCCATGTTGGGATTGATCAAAAGGTCCTTTACATGGGATGATCATTGGGGAAAACCAATCAAAAGATGTTTTTTCAATGGGAAAATTACCCATGGTCATTTTGGGGGCCCTAAATGGAATATTGATCAACCCCCCCACATTGGAATTGGAAACCCCCCTACCAAAAAGATCGGAAGCCGGTCACGCCGCGCATGAATTGAACCCCCCCCCCCACCCAAAAAATCGGAATCCGGTTCGGTCACGCCGCGCATGAGGAACGCGCGAGCGAGCAAAGGGCCTTGGTAAGCTTCAAGATCTCCTGCACCTCGGTCCAATGATCCAAGACCTGGCGATGGGGACAGCAGTCTCTCGGAGTATCTTGAAGCCCGGGGCGGTGGGTCATAGGGTGATGTGCTTCCATTTGTTTCAGGGGGCCCTTCCCCCCCCCAAAAAAAAAACAACCACAAAAAAAGACACACCAAAAAATAAAAACAAGAGCTGACGGGTTCCCTTTGGTTTTCGTTTATCACCACAAAGAAGGGGTGCCCTCAAAAAGACTTATATACATGTATATATATATATATAAATAAACCCTAAAAAATGTAATACTTTGGAGGCTGGTGATTGGACACTACCAATTTGCTCCTTCTTCAGCCCGCTTGCTCCCCAACAACCAGCCAGGTTTTTTGAGTCTCGTGATTGCGGGTATCCTGGCTGGCCTAAGGAAAGCAATACCGGAGAAACCAACCATGATTTTTTGGACTGCAGCCCCCGTCCCCCGTCCCCCCGCCGTCCCCCACTCATTTTGACGCATCCCATGGGGAAGGTGGCTCGGATCGGTTCACATCCTTCGCTGGGCTCGTCCCCTGCGATCCCCTGCTAAAAGTCGAAACAAATTTAGTGGTCGAGTGGACACTAGCACTGAACCAAACCTAAAACCAATAAAATTCTAAGGGATGGCTGGGAACCAGCCAGCTTGGTGCATTTGGGAGATTCATGTCCACCACCATCCCTAGTAACATTCATACCGCTACATCTGCGGATCTTGGGGCACACGAATCCAAGGCTTTATCGTGAAGATGTGATTCTGGAAACAACGGAAGAGCTCGGTTTTAGCAAGGCTCTGTGCCAAAGCAATAGGTGGCAATCCAAATACCCAGACATAATCAATAGACATCTCCCGCAAACAAATATTCAGTGGACCTGATCCTTAGCATTGTATACAAAGATGTCTACCAAAGAGCAGCTAAGTAACAACCATACGTACCCAGAAGCCGAGTCCGTGCTTGAAATTTGGTGCACGGCCCAACAGGCCATATCTGTTTAAGGGATGACCGATGAAGTGCTCAGGTGTGCAAGCCATACTCGAGTGGAAGCTTCCTGCGCTGCGACTTCTGCCCACCGTCTTGCAGGAAAAGAAAGAGATCCCGCACAAGGTGTAGAACCTGCTTCTACATGGGCCCTTCTTTTTCATTAAGGGGCGGGGGCGTGGTAGGATGGACAGTTGGAGCTTATTTGTAACCTCCTTTTCGGATGTGGATGTTTTAATTTAGGGTTTTTGGGCGGCCAAATACACTTTAAGTGTCCATGGCACAGGTACACGGACAGTTGGAGCTCATGTGCAACCTCTTGTTAGTCTTTGTTTAGGGTGTTTGACGGCCAAATATTACTCCAACTAGATCCTCCAGTAGAGAGGTTAGAATAAGGATACCCTCTTTTTCTGTAGTCTATTTTATAGTAGGGGAACCCTCCCCAAAAAAAAAGGCTGGTAAAAGGGCACTACTGGGGCACCCCTCGCCCGCTCTGCCCGGTCTCCGCCCGGTCTCCGGTCGCTCTCCGGTCGCTCCTCCTGAGCGATGGCCTTCCGGCCGTTGATGTCAAGGCCCATGAAGAGAGCGACGCACTCGGAGACCTGCGGTTGGAGGTTGACTCGGCTAAAAACAAAAAACACGGAGGTTTAAAAGGGACACCAACAAGAAACCCAAACCATTTTCGCGGAAACCGACCATTTGTTGCGGCCCCCACATAAGTCACTCGGTACCATGGACGCATAGGTGTCCTTTTAGGGCAAACAAATGGGTTTCCCTGGTAGATGATTCAACCACCAGGGAAACCAGGAATCGCCATCGATTTTTCGACCAAAACAACCCACCTATGGTTGTTGGAGGCTGACTCGGCTCGTGATATTTTTTTCAGACCGCCCAAATGTCTTGGGCTCTACATGGGTGTTGCTCAAAATTGCGGACCCCATCCAGGTAGGTGGTTTCTTTTTGGTCTCCTTTTTGAACCATCATAACCGAAATCCCCTATTTTTGACACACACCCAGAGAGTGTCATATTTTTTGAGGCTACGCATTTTGGGGCTGCTTTGAAGGGAAGCCCAATCGAAAACCACCCGAGTTAAGACACCCACGTGTTTGTTGGCAGCCATGTGACGTGTTTGTGGCCAAACCCCCGGTATCCATCGACCCGAACCCTGCACTCTTCCATCGACCGGCCGACGTGTGGCAGACTACCACTTCCTTACCCCTTAAAACTCCAAGCCCTGGGGAAGTTAATCTTTTACAGACATATAGCCCATGCTACCCAAAAGGTTGAAAAGTTGTTTTTTAAGAGGTAAGTCCCAATAACTAGTTGCCTCTTTAACTGGCAGATATTTCCGAGTGCCAAAAAAAGTAACAGCCAGCCGCCCGATCCCCGGTTTCTTGTTCGGTGGGACCAAATTTGGCTCATTCCCCACGGGCAAGTCAGTGGGGCGTAACTTAAAACAAAAAGAAACCGGCAAATCTGCACCCAGGATTCATCATCTTGGCGGACTCATGCGGTTTTCCCCTCAAAACCAGCCAGCAATCCTTTTACGAACCCTCAGTTTTCCGAGTCCCTGCTTAAATCCTCAGTTTCCAAGTCCCCCCTCCCCGTGTTTCATGGTTTTTGTCCAAGTCCTTCAACTCCCCCGGCCCCAAACAAAACCAAAAAGAAAGCTCCGCGCCGCGACCCGACGGCGTTGCCGCCGGTCTCGCGCGCGCGTCTCGCGCGCGCGCGGCTCGCGCGCGAGTCGCCGGTGCGACGCCTTGCCGGGGAAAAGGTGGGAGTTCTCCTGCAGCATCGGCTCCAAGAAGTTGGCCTGCCAGAAGAGCATCATGACGCTCTTCTCGAACTCCTGGGAGAGAGCGAGAGAAAAAAAGAAGGGGAGAGAGAGAGAGAGAGAGAAAGAGACTCGGTGGAAGGGCCCCTCTGCAAGAAGCACTTGTGGATAAAAGAATAGAGAGAGGGAGAGAGAAATAGAGACAGAGAGAGAAATAGAGACAGGGAGAGAAATAATATCTTCCCCCTATTAATAAATACGGCCCCCCCTATTATAAATAAATCCCCCAAAAAATAAATTATTCTTTTTTAATTGGGTTTTTTGGGGTTGGGTGTTTTTTGCTTTTCCAACAATGTGAGGGGTCACATAGGATTTGGAGGAAATGGATTGAATTGTAAGGTCCGCGAGTAAGCGGTTTAATAAGGAAATTTGATGTATCATTCTATTTGATTTTCAGTTTACTGGTTGTTTGTTTGCAGCCAGGCAGGTTAATTAGCCAGCATGTACGGGAGAGAGACAGTCGCAGCTAGACAGCTTTTGGGGACGTGCTTAGGGGAAGCAACCTTTTAGGGAATTCATCTTTTGAGGAACCCACCTTTTTAAAAGTGGGGCTGGAAGCTTGTTAAAAGTGCCCTCTAATAAGGATTCCAAGACTTTAGTATTGGTTTAGTATTGGCGCAATGGAAAATCAATTGAGCGGAGTAGAAATCTGGTCCCGGGCCCCGGATTTCCATTTCTTTTTTAATTGGGGTCATTCATTAATAGGGGGAGCGGATTAGAGCGAGAGAGAGAGGGAGAGAGACTCACTTGATCGAGTGGATTGGCAGCAAACAAAAGTCCAGGAACGACTAAAATGGTCTCCAAACCCAAGCCCAAAGTCCAAAGAAACTCGGGTTCAAGAGATGTGAGACAGAAGGTGACATGTTGCTTTGTGCAAATCCCATTTTGCTCCCGAAGCCTTGGTGGCTTTGTTTGTTTGCCTCTGGTCCAACCCTGGAACAGGCCGCTCGGGCAAAGGAAGACTCATGAGAAAGGCAAACAGGCAATAGACCTGTCTTTGCATGGGTAACGAAAGCCACAAGAAAACCAACCAATTTAGGCAGCCCCCTGTGCATATAATCTTAGGCTTTTCGGGGAGAGTTGCGGTGATTCCTCATCTCATGAGGGAGTTGACACTCTAGGTGTTGTTTGCTAAATTCGCGGTCTGCAAAATCGATCTTGGGCTTGAGCCACAAGCAGCAAAACAAACACGTTGAACACGGGTGCTGCAGGTGCCGTTTACACGAGTAGAAATCTGGTGCCTGGTGCCAAACACGGCTTAACCAAAGCACCCAATGCTTTTGTGGCCCTTGTGGTTTGGCCATTCAGGTTACCCTTAACAACCTCTCAGGTGTCCAATGGTTGAAGATTGCACACAATTGTTCAACCATTGGTATATATGTATGTGTAAATATATATATACCCATACGTGTATGTATGTCTGTCTGCCTGTCTGTCTGTCTGGCTGGCTGGCTGTCTGTCTGTCTGTCTGTCTGTCTGTCTGTCTGTCTATATGTATGTATGTACGTACGTATGTATGTATGTATATGCGTATATATATATATATACACGCACATATATATATATATATATATATGTATAATGTATGTACGTATATTCCGCACGGGGAGGCGTCTTATTCACGACAATACAAACGTTGAACTTGGAAAGTCAGCCGTGGATAGATCACAGGACAGTAGTCTCGCAACAGCTTCCCTTCAGCTTACTTCGCTGGGACCCACAAAAGCGTTTGGGGCTGATCACCCACAAAAGTTTTCCCGACACCGCTGCAACCACCGTGTTCCAACCAAAAGGGTTGGGAGAAATCGGGGGGCCAACCGTATCGCGGCCCAAGCCCCACGCCCCAATGGAAAAAAGCGGCCCAAACATAGGTGTCCTTTTTGGATGAGAATAAATGGGTTTCCCTGGTACCGACTGAACCTCCAGGTGTTCTCCAGGAATCGCCCTCTGTGAATAGAGATAGAGCTAGGCCCAGTTATAGAATGTAGATTTTATTGTCACTGGAAAAAAATGTAGAATGTATCCCAAGTCTACCCCAGTATTTTGCGACCAAATCAGCCAAAAAGGACACCTAGGGCCCAAAGCGGCCCGAAGCCGCCAAAGCCGGCCTGCAGCACTTCACCGACCTCGTCGGCGAACTCCTGCATCCTCGCCAGCGGTTTTGTTTTCGCCCCCGCCCCCCCCCAAAAAAAAACAATTCACTGGCCAGGTCCTCCAGTTTTGGAGTTTAGAATAAGTTGGTACCCGTCGTTTTTCTTTTTGTCTCTTTTAGTAGGGGAACCCTCCCCCCAAAAAGGGTACTGGGGGACCTAGCTGGACGTCCCCCTGTTGATCAGGTTCCTGGTAGATCCCCTGCAAAAAATCGAACACTTTAGTGCGGTTTCTTGGAAACTACCACCAAGCCCTAACCTGCCAAAACCTTTCTGGCACCGGACGGCAGTTCTTGCCACCAAGTTCAGCCCAACCCAAAAGCGGTTGCATCGCATGTCTCGGGTGTGGCATTGCACGCCTCAAGATCGCGTGCTCAAGTTGATCAAGCGGTCCTTTACATGGGGTGGCCTTTAGGCAAGCCACAAGATGACTTTCACCAGGAAATGGCCGTGGCTCAAAGAAAGTGGCTCAAAAAAAAAAGTGGAACCCACTTTGGGGCCCCTTGGATAAACAAAGACCAACACCTGCGTAACCCCAGCCCGCAAAAAAAAATGAGCCAAATGGGAAAAGTTACACGTGGCGATGTCGGGGGCCAAACGGAAGATCACTCAGGGCCATTCCCAGATCTTTCTTGGCTACTTGCATGCTGAAGAGCCAAAAGGGAGCCAACCAAACTGCAGGCTCTTCGCTTTTTGTGCTTCATGTTCTTTCTTTTTTTTGGGGGGGGGTCCGCCCAATTGAAGGATTCCAGTCGCAATATATCTAAATAAAAGGGTGGTTCACCAGCCTGAAAAGATAGAGATGGGCCCAAAAAAAGCATCGGACCAGGCCCCTTGAAAGGGGTCATGACCTGCGAACAGACTGTTTTTTGTTTGCACTCCGCAATGGAGAAAATGCGGATTAGAAATATAAATACCATGTATATGTACAAAATGGAAATTAGATATAGATACATAAATAAATAAATAAATATATGTATATATGTATATGGTGGTTGTTCTAAATTCCTTTGTCTCGAAACGGCCATTCTTCGCAAATATAAAAGTTACTTTCGCGAATCTTTCGCGGATTCATCGCCGTGCCGTTTTCATTGCTCAAGTCAGAAAATCGCAGCTTTTAAGTGCCAGCGTAGTGCGCGAAATGCGATTCCCCAACTCCAGCTGTAAAGTCGCAACTTTTCGTCACAGGGGTAGTACATGACATGAACCGGCTGGAAAGTCGCAGCTTTTCGTACCCCGTGCAGCTCTAGCTTAAAGTCGCAAGTTTCCAGTACCAAGCTAGTATACTGACTAGCGCGACGCTCAGAAAGTACCTCCCCTTGCAATCGAAGCCTGCGCTTTCGCGCGGGCTTTCGCGGATCTCTCGCGGAACTTTTGCGAAAAATTACCCACGTTTTAGAGCGGAAAGCCACCGACTAAACACCCACAGGCGCACATACACAGGCTTGGAGAACTAACCAGCCAAGCAGGGTATCAAACTGTAGCCTCACCTGGCTTTATCACTTTATCAGTGCAAAGTCAACAAAGTGTTTTAATCAGATTGGAAGGAAGGCTCAGCAGCAAATATAAATGGTTTCACATATCATTGATTTACAAGATACAGTTACGCAAAACTTTCGCGAGAAAAAAAGTTACTTTCGCAACTCCATCGCGAATCTTTCGCGGAGCTACCTCAACCAACACCGGTGGTCGCCGAAATCTAAACTCCTTACAAGGACCTTCAGAACGACTCCCATATACATACCATATATATGTACATGTATTGCAGAATCTCAAGACATCACTACCAAAGGAAACCCACCTTAAATGGACCACTAGGTGAAAACCAGACACATGGCAAACCTACTAAGGATGGGCAAGATCCTGCACCAGTTGGTGGTTGATACCAATATTCATAGGGGGTCTTTCATCTTAGGTGCAGGATTGTGCCCATCAAGAGCATGACCTCAGTCCAAGCTGCTTGCCACTATGGTCTTCCCACGAGTTAAACTCCATGAACTGGAGGTACCCAATGCCAGGTGTAGCATCGAGCTTCTTTCTGGCCATCCTTTCCGAACCATCGGTCACAAATCCCCGCGGTCTGATTGCGGCTCAGCTACCTTGGAGCTGCCTTTCGGTGGCTGACTCGCTTCCGAATGCGGGGATGGCCCAAAGAAAAGGACCAAAATGGAAAACCAACACGCTGAAATGATCCGCAGTTCAAAAGACCCCCAGTCCAAAACGGACCTGGAACTGGAGTGAGCTAATAGGGGGTGTCTTCTTGAGGGTACCCCGTTTGGTTTTAAAGGGAAACCAACAAGAAACTCCAACCATTTTTGCGGAACCGACCCTCTTTTTGCGGCCCCCTAAAATCAAACACAGTCATTAGACACTATTAGTCACTCGGGACCAGGGTTGACCATGGAAAATCATGATGGCCCGTAGGTCCTCCAGTAGAGAGGTTAGAATAGGTTGGTACCCACTTTTTTCTTTTTGTCTATTTTAGTAGGGGAACTTTCCCAACCAAAAAAGGGGTGGGAGGTCGGGCACCCTTTCGCTGGGGGACCTAGCCTTTGTCGGGGTCCGCTAAAACAACGACAATCTCGGTGGTTCTCAGGAACTGGGTGCCGAACTGCAGCGCCCCGTGAAGCTGCACGGCGTTGATGCGCCCGTCCTTCCGAGAAATGAGAACGAAAAATCCCCACGAAAAGCCAAGGCATATGTATCCCTGACTCATGGCAGCATGAGAATGGCCGCACTTTCCAAGCCCTGGGCTTGCTTCTGAAGCCGAACACCGAGCCCCTTGCCAAAAATGAACAGAGCCAAAAAAAGAAGAAAGGAACCAACAGCAAAATCCCAAAAAAATGCCAACAAAAGTGCAGTAGCAAATGCTTAGCGCCGCCAAAATGTTGATTCCCAAAACGTTGTTTTTGGTAGACGAATCTAACTCTTAAGGTTTGCAGTCTGACTCATTTCGCCTTTTTGTGAGTTTGTCCCCCTGTATTCAAAGTCTTGGGGAAGCGAGTAGTTTCCTCCAGCTGAAAGCGATTTCTGCTCTCTGCCCAGAGAGCTTTTCCTCGGAGTCAAGGGAGCAGCTGACCAAGTAGAAAGAACTATTGAAATTGAGTACCCAAAGAAATATTTCTTTGCATAGAAACACATGTTTTTTGAAGAATTCTAATAAGGAAATCAGGGAGAGACCAAAAGGACATTTGGTGCCAGTGGGGGATGTTGGGGCTACCTGGGGGTTGATCAAAAGGTCCCTTTGCATTCGATGACCATTGGGGAAAACCACAAACAAATGATGTTCTCACACGGGAGTAGTTACCCATGGTCATTTGGAGGCCGATCGGAAGATTGATCAACCCAGATATGCGTGCTGCTCGTTTCGATGAGAACGGGGCGACTCTGACGGCCGGAGTCTGATTCTTGAGACATAGGTGATCCTTTCATTGAGTTCAGGGCCTTTCGGAAGAAAAGGGCTTATCAGGATCCGAGGGCTTATCGGGATTCAGGCAAGGAAGCAGTATAGATACCCCTGTTCATAGGTGACCTGTTGGACAAATAGACGGGGTTCTCTGGTAAATTCGGCATAAAACCAGTCTAAACCGGTGGAACCCATCTATTTCTAACCACCAAACCAACAATTGACACCCATGCCCCTCTCATCCCCCAGCTAATTCCCGAGAAACGAACCATACACTTTGACAGCTCCAAGATTGCAAGGGCTGGAGGGAGAGTTCTTCAACCCAAAGGGCCAACTCCATGAGAAGTGCCTTGCACTGTCGAGCAGGTGCCTCTGGCTGGGCCAGGGTCCCCCAAGACTGTCGATCCTGAAGACTTGGGAACGAAATATCCCCAGGAAGGTACACACTTCACTGGCTGCGATGGGTAGGGAATGACCGAGACCGGGTTTCGGAATGAACCTGGGGATCAAGGGATGGTTTCTGGGGGTCATTCCATTTCTCCTTCCCTGCCTATCGCACCAGCAAGCTCAGGGTTGCTTTGGAGAAAGCTTGCAGGATGCGCCAATGGTGTGTTTCTTATTGCCGCCACCGGCACGCGCTCCCTTTAATTCCTTTTTGAAGCCTAAAAAGGGAAATGTCGACCCCGGACTAAGAAACCCAGGGACCTTCCGGGATTTCGAAATGAACCCAGGGATCCCCTCAAAGGAAACCACAAGGGATGGTTTCTGGGGGTCAACCCGTCCCATTTTCTTGGATGTCACCAAAGTGGGTGCTGCATCTCCACCAACAGGGGACTGTCCCCTCGAAATCAACCAGGGGTTCACTAAGGCGACACTACAGTACTACAGTGCCAGAACTTGAAGCTGACGTTGGGTTAGGGGAGCAAAACAATCTCAATTGTTGGCAGTTAAGTGGATTTGGATTTCAAGCACTAGACCACAATAAGCAAAAATGTTTAAAACAATGTTTCCCAACAACAAACATGAGAAGCCCACGACCCCCCCGGCCTCCATTTTGGGAATGGACTCCAGCAACGCGTCCATGTCCATAGAGCTTAGCGCCACCTGGCCCATGGCTACAAAGGTTCACAGAAAAAACCCTTTGGGCAGCAGTTACCTTTGGCGGCTCTCAGATCCCCTGCTATGAGTGACTAACCTTTAGCGGGTTAAAGCGGAAACCCACTAAACCCGTTAAACTGGAGACCCCGCTAAACAAACTAAAATGCGATAAAACCCAAAGGGGATGGCTGGGAACCCTCCGAGTTTGGGTGAGGATTCATGTCCACCAGCCGCTTTGGAGGCGGCTCCTGTTGGGAGTTATGTCCGCCAGGAGTCATAATCAAGTCCTGGTGCGAAAATGGTCTGCCCGAAGCCATGCAAATAAAGAGGGCGGCCGCACCGACTTTTTCTGGCAAGGGGATTGTCCCATTTTCACCCTTCATCTATAAAATCATGCAAAGAAATTTCAACAGTGATGCTTGGTCTCACCTAGGTCCTCCAGTAGAGAGGTTAGAATAAGGGTACCCTTTTTTTGTAGTCTATTTTAGTAGGGGAACCCTCCCCACAAAAAAGGTAGAAGGGCACTACTGGGTGACCTAGTCACTCATGCCTGCATGTTGGGATCTCTACTTTCTGGTGCCTCAAGTTACAACCGAAGGCAACAGGTGGATCATCGTGGAATGCAAGTTATCATCTTCGAAACCGAAAAGTCAGGCGACTAGATTATCATGATTGTTAAAGATGAAAAAAAGCAAGCAAGCAAGCAAGCAAGCAAGCAAGCAAGCAAACAAACAAACAAACAAACAAACAGACAAACAAACAGACAAAACAAACAAACAAACAAACATACAAATAAACATATCTGTAACTAAATAAATGTGATATACATCAATAAATCAATAGATTCATCAACAAATAAACGTAGATCCCGTTTTTCGGCCTGCAGGAAGTCCCCAGGACCGCAGAGGGCGGCGTCCTGTCCCTCCAAGACCTTCTGCCGGTGCTCCCGGACCCGCCTCGGGAGGCGAGGTCGTGGGAGGTCGTGGGAGGTCGTGGGAGGTCGTGGGAGGTCGTGGGAGGTCGTGGGAGGTCGTGGGAGGGGGTGGGAGCGGTTGGTGAGGTTGGGGAGGTTGAGGAGATTGGGGAGGTTGGGGAGGTTGTGAGGTTGGGAGGAGTGAGAGGTTGGTGGAAAAAAACCGGCTTGCAAAAACTGGGCGGCGGCCCCAAGGGTTTCCTACTCTAAGTTCGTTGGGGGATACCAAAGGTTGGAGGATTTGCTGGCATGCCTCGAGATGGAGCGATTGGAGGACCTGGTTCTGCTCAATTGGGACTTGCTCGTTGCGATCTGTCTTTCCCTGTTCCGAACAACCCCCGCAAAGGTTCCGCCCTCAAAGAGCGTCTGCAGGTGGAGACATTCCTTGGGTCCCTGAACCTCCATTTGCTGAGGTGATTGATTCTCTTCAAAGTCGACAAGTCCTACAAAGATCAAAGCACGAAACTATTACAGACAAAAAGCTTGCGTAACCCTGGTGGAGCCTTTTTCGCCTTTAACACCAACAGGGGGAACTAATCAATATGTTTTAAGCAAATGGAAGCGATGGATGAGCGTCGTATCGAAGGGCGTCCTTGGTTTTGCGGTCAGGCGCCTTTTGGTGGTCCTCCCAGATTTCTTGGGGCGGCAGAATCTGCATGGGAACAGCAGGATCCCATCTTGGCCAACATCTATATTACATGTTTTGGCTTCCCTCTGATTGGTGGTTTGGATTGGTGCTTGGCGGTGGCTCAAATCCAAATCCAAACCACCAACTCAACCACCAACCAAGGGCTACCTGAGTCATAGTCAAAACCCGGTATTAAATGGTCGCAATCCCCAGAACCATGCTTCAAGAATCAAGAAGGCGGATATCCGCAGCTATTTGTGACAAAGGGTATTGTCCTGTACTAACCTTCATCTACCCGAATTGGTGTTGATTGTGGGTGCTACCTGACAAGTTACCTGTCCCACTACCTGTAAAAGAAGCAGCGGCTCAAATCCAAATCCAAACCACCCACTTGATCCACCAATCAACCAAGGGCTACCCGATGTTTCGTCTACTTTCAAAATATGACCAGTTCTGACTTGGCTGCGGGCGCCCACTTGCCCGGGTCTTGGCCCAGGGCCAAGCCCCCATGGCTGCCCAGTCAGATGCGATGCTGGCAGACTGAAACCAGAACCCCCGCAGAGTGGTATTTGTGTTGCCCCGAATCAGCGCATGTGGAAAATGGCGGGGGGGGGGGGGGAGGAGGAGGGTTTAAGTTGCCATGTGCCACTCCTGAGGATTTTTTTTTGGGGTTTGGCCCAGCCATTGCATAAGCTTGTTGGATGTTTGAATGATGTACCCTCCCACCGATGCACAAAGAATCTGACAGGATGGGGGGGGGGGGGGTCTGGAAGATCATCTGTTCTATTTTAAAGAGACCACCTCTCAGGTTCCATGTGAACTCTGGCGGGATGTTTTTCAAACAAGGGTATCCTTTTTCATGGGTCCACGGCCATTCCGGTGGTTTAAACCGCTTTTGCTCCGGTTCCAAATATCGTTCCCAAGTCTTGTAATGGCTCCCTAGAAGCAGACCGCTAGAAAGATTTTCGTGACAAACCTCGGCTCATGACTGTCCCATCAGCTTTTGTAGCTGTAAAAAGTCTTTCGCTTTTGGTGGGCCCCCTCTGGAAAATCCCCTCCTATTTCAACCAATAGTTAGAGTCCAAAGATCCGTTACGAAACAGCGCCCTCTTGAATGGCCAATTTGGACACCCCCAGCTCCAGCACGGCTCCCTTCCAACCAGCTAGCAAAACAAAACGATCGACTTCGATGGTTGGAAGCCGCATCTTGCTGGTGCTCAGGGAATCTGGGCATGAACCCAGGGTGCCCTTCAAGGAAACCACCAGCGCGGGATTGTTTTGTCTCGGGGTCAGACTCCAAACCTCTCATTCCCTACATCTCTCGCAGCGATCGCAAGGCATTTCCCCCTTCAAGGAACCCACCAGTTGGATGTGTGTATTTTTTGGAGTCAGACTCCCTCCATTTCTCCTTCCCGATCGCACCTCTCCCCTCTCGCAAGGAAGGCGCGTTTCCGTTTCCGTGGCGTTTGCGTCCCTCGCTCGCTTCACTTAAGGCTTGGGCTTCATGTAGGGCGCCTTCAGCAGGTTGTCGTAGGGGTCCAGCTGAAAGCATTGGGCCAGGACCTCGGAGCTTAGTGGACCCCGAACACCCCCCACTGAGACACCCACCCCCCGACACCATCCCGAACGTCCCAAGAGGAAACGGATCCAGAGGTGCCGCAGGTGCCATGGCCACGTGAGTCAGAATCAACACCTGGTACACACATGGTGAACCGGGTTTTCAGTGTGACTCAGCTGCCATGGCAACGCGGGAAGGGCCACTGAATTCCGGGAGTGTCCATGACGAATTCGCACAACGCCACCGACTCTGATGCACATCCATGTTGCCAGGCTTCCCAATGAGAATCAAAACAGAGGCCGAGGGCGAAAGAGGCGATTGGCCCTGGAAGCCAAGATCGGGCCCCAAGACTCTCTCTTCGCAGAGTTCATTGGTTTGGAAGTGTACCCCCTACTCCAAATACGGTCTTTTAGGGTATGATGTCTACTCTCTACTAAACAGGAGGTATTTACAATGGAAACCCAGGTTTTTCCCAAAATACCCTGAAAAGTGGGTATTTGGAGTAGGGGGTATCTGTAAGGTAGTGAGGAAGGAACAGTAAGGTGCCTGCACGAGAGCATGAAGATGTAAAACATGCACCTCGGTTGAATTCCTGAGTCACCATGGGTTTGAGTGGCATTGCTCTATGGACAAAATACATTCTTTGTTCATACGTCTCTTGAGATTGCAAACAACTGGGCTGGGAGGTGGTTTTGTTCAGTTGAGACTGCTTTTCTGCTAGTTGTGGGTCTTCTCTCTTTCTCAGTGGATTGGCCCAAAAAGGACATGTCCCTACACCCACCAAAAGCAACCCTCTGAATTGCCCCCACAAAATGCGATCCCCTGCTAAAAGTCGCCCACTTTTAATGGTTTAGTGGAAGCTACCGCCAAACCAACCAGAAACCAAAAAAACTTAAAGTACTCGGATGGCCGGGAAGGCCGCCGCGTGTGGTGAGTTCTTTGGCAGCGATATGTCCTTCATCTTTTCCTACATCGACGCAGCCCTGGACAACTTGCGCTCGACTCCAACAGGATTCCAGAGGTCTAAAAGGAAGGTCATCTTGGAGCTCATGAACATCATTTCTTGCACACTGATGATCCCAAAAGGGACATATAGGGAAGAAAGGAAAAAGCTATACTGCTTTACTCCATATCTGCGCAAAATGCGATGTTTTGAATCACCCAAAACGGGCTAATGGGGGGGGGGGCTGAGGGTACCCTTTACCAGGTTGGTTCCAGTATTTATGGCTCCAACTCCCTGTTTTTTGGCCCACACTTCATGTGGGCACCGTCTTCAAGGGTCCCTTGAACCACCTTCCCCCGATCGCCAGGCCCCAAGCGTTGATGTCCACATCGCTGGTGAGGCACATGAGACCCACAGCTCTGCCCTCCACCTTCCGAACGTCCGAACGTCCGACGCAGACGCGAACCGACGCAGTCGCCGGTCTGCGTGTCCGCCCGTATCAGGACCCAACAGCCACCTGAAAACCTCCCTGAAAGCTGGGCCAAAGCACCAGCCAAAGCTTTCTGGGGAAGATCTTAGATCTGCCTACGGACAAAAAATAACATTGGTTTGCTGGGCGCCAAGCCCAAAAGAGTCTTTGATTTTGGCGAATTTGGCAAACTGAGCTCCAAGAATATGGGGCGAAGTTGGCAAGCTCGGGAGCCCTGCATGCCACAAGCTGAACGCCTTTACAAGGCCGCCCCAAAGAACAAGGCCAACAAAAAAAAAACAGCTGAAGCCCATGATGGTAAAACAAGCTCGCCAGAAAAGAACCTCCTCTGGAACCGATCAATGGAGCTCCCCAAAAGAAATTCCTTTCACCTTCTCATTGCAGTCCTACGCGCTATTGCAAGACGCGAAAGGACCGAGAGCTGGAGTGAGGGGGTCCCAGGCCTCGCCCTCTCTGCCGCCCGAGCCTCGGCGACCAGGGCGCGGTTCTCTTCATTTTGCGCCTGGGCGGTGGTACGGAAGGCCTCTGGAAGCCCCCGAAAGCGGGCGGGGGAGCTTAAAGCCCTCTTGGTACCGGAGCCAAAATGGGAGCCACGCAGTGCAACTGGGTCATTGGCTTCACTTCAGCCATGTGAAGCCAGGATTCTTTCATGTGGGTCAGCCTCTTAGTTTGGGGACCCTTACAATGGCCGTTGTTTTGTTTGTATTGATTTCTTTTTTAATCAGAAAAAAAATGCCCTTCTGCCGGTCCTCAATCAGCTCAGCGATGAAGAAATCGCCGTACACGGAGGTCACCACCTGACCGCCAAAGCACAAGACCCGGACCCATCGCTGAGCCACGCTGAGCACATGACCACAGCACAGCCGAGAAGGTTGCAAGGCACTTGGGCACAAAAACCGAAAACGCGATTTTTCAGCGGAAGAATGGAAGAAACTCACTGTTTCTTTGGAAGCTGGGAGCTATCTTCTCCAAAGGGGCCAAAGCCTTGCTCCTTCAAGGCAACCGAGCAAGAAAACATATTTTCAGAAAATTGGGAAACACAACTTGCAGAGAAAGCCCACTGTCTTGCAGCTAGATTTTGAAGAATCAGCGATTAGGTGAACCTAAGTGGGCTCCAACCACGTGCGAAACAGCTTCGTGGGCCAAGAACTTAAGACACCCCCACAACCCACAAAAGCTCAACCTCCTTAGGAGGTGCTTGGCCCAAACGATGCCGCCGGCTATGTTGCTTGCAAAGGGTTACTGAACAGAACGCAAAGGTCTGAGTGAAAAAAACAGAGAGGAGGAGGAAAGGAGGAAAGAAGAGGGAGGAGGAAGGAGGAGGAAGGAGGAAGGAGGAGGGAGGAGGGGAGGGAGGAGCAGGAGGGAGGAGCAGGAGGGAGGAGCAGGAGGCAGGAGCAGGAGGCAGGAGCAGGAGGCAGGAGCAGGAGGCAGGAGCAGGAGGCAGGAGCAGGAGGCAGGGGCAGGAGGCAGGAGGCAGGAGCAGGAGGCAGGAGCAGGAGGCAGGATGCAGGATGCAGGAGCAGGAGGCAGGAGGCAGGAGGCAGGAGGCGGCAGGAGGCGGCAGGAGGCAGGGTAGGAGCAGGGAGGAGCATGGAGCACAGAGGAAAGAAGAAGAGAAGAAAGAGGCACAATGAGCATGGACAGTCCGGGGATTGAGCCCGGGGCCTCCCGCATGCTAAGCGGGTGTGATACCACTACACCAACTGCCCCTGACATCCTTGGCTGGGACAATCTTTCCTCCTCTTCTTTCCCCCTTCTTTCCTCTTCTTTCCTCTTCTTTCCTCTTCTTTCCTCTTCTTTCCTCTTCTTTCCTCTTCTTTCCGCTTCTTTCCGCTTCTTTCCGCTTCTTTCCTCTTCTTTCCTCTTCTTTCCTCTTCTTTCCTCTTTCTTTCCTTCTTTCCTCTTCTCTCTTCTTTCCTCTTTTGTTTTGCCCACATCAACAAGGCCGTTCCCTAAAGCACGCTGTCCACGCTCCACTGGTAGCTAACTTCAAATGCGTCAAACAGAGTCAGGCAGCCTCACTCTGGGCGTCGAAGACAGTTGCAAGATTGTCGTGGTCCTGCCGTGCTCAAAACTCCCGGTTCCAAGAAGGAAGCACGCGAACACAGGAGAGACAAAGAATTTAGGGGGAAAAACAAAACCACCCTTTGGAAGACAGCTTTGACCAGCAGCTTTGACTGGCAATGCTTGCAAGCAGATCATGAACCTCCCAAACAAAGGATCAACAGAATCGCCAAAGGCCAAGATCTGAGCATCCACAACTACTCAATGCATTTTTGGGCTCTCGGGCGCCAAAGGCGTCTTCTTGTCTCCCACTTTGTGGGCCAAGCTTGCCGAATTTCCAGCCCCGACGCAGCTTGCAGGTGAAGCGTCTGACCTCGGTGAGCATGGAGGGGACTGAGGAACCGCAACTCCCAAGGAAAAACGGATAACCCGTTTCGGATTTGATGGAAAAGCCCTGTGGCCCTGTGGATGTTGAGTAGTTGAACCACAATCTGAATTCGGGGGCTGCCGCGGTTTTGAGCAACTTCGTGGATCAGAGTGTCGCGAGGGAACCAGCAGACCCTTGTCGGGACATTGGTAGGATGAATCAATCCCTGGTAAGATACGGAGAGATGGGAGCGTCCACTTTTGGAGAGGCATCCTTCACGTGCACATGATTAAATTACAGGTTGATCAATCATGGCTGGCCCTAGGCCTCTTAGATGCTTTGGGTTGAGTGTATCAAGGATGATTTCTCAAACGACTACATATAAAATGGTGCTTAATCGACCCTTACGTTTTGCTCATCTTTGTTTTCAACATGTCGCAAAAGGAGAACCAAGCCTAAACAATAGCAAAGCGGGGCAATGGTTTTTGCACAACAAATATCACGTGTTTTCATTTGGCAAGGAGTGTTGTGCGTGTATGTGTATGTGCGTGTGGGGTGATTTTTGCAGTTTGGTGGAGGGGGCTTGGGACTTTGGGCGTAGGGCTGTGGGCTGATAGTGTTTCTGGGATGGGGACTACAGTGACGGTGGATTTGGGATCGGTGGGTGGACTACTGTTAATATGTGTGTGTGTGTGTGCGCGCATTTCTTTTTGAGTCCCTTTTTCACCTTGCTTTCAAAATGGATACCAAATGGAAAACCGACATCCATTGTTGACAGGGGTCACTGGATTGCCCCTTCAGTTGCAGTTGGTGTCCAACAAATTGGCCAGTTTCTGGAGGTCCGAAAAAGGGAACGGAGAGACCCCTGTCAACTAATTGTTTGAATTAACCTCCTTTTAACCGGGGCCTTGTTGTTGGAGCCAATTTTGCAACAAACCCCAGAACATGGCCTTGTGGCAAAATAAATGGGTTTCCTGGGTAAAATCGGACATAAACCTCCGATCAAAAGGACACCTATGCGAACTTGCAACGCCAGGGCCACAGCAAAGCCTGGTTTTCACACCTGTCACACATGGGTGTTTGCTTGTTGATTTAGACCCCTCGCCCCCCAAAAAAGGCTTCGGCTTTCCTGTTGGTTCCCTCACCACCAAACCAGGGCGACCAACTCCAAAGAAGGAACCACACCCACGTGTACATCCCGCAAGTGTAAAACTAAACCAACTAAACCCCCTCAAAAAAACACACGTTATGGAACATACAGTATCCCCCAACATGTAGAGCTACCACTAAACCCCCCAATGTACATAAACTGCCACTACTTCTTCTTCGCGGCTCCAAAGGGACCTTACCCAGTGCCCTAACGGATGAAAACCACCACAAAACCCGAACCTCGAAACTAAACTGTCCTCAGATCCCCGATCCCTTGCTAGCTCTTTGGAACCCGATGGCCTTTCGAGCAGATTGGGAAACCAAAAAATGGTCTGAGCTTTGTCTCACTTGCCCAGTTCGGACCCAGAAATAAAAGGTGATCACCTTTTGGGGCCATGACTAAAACTAGACCAAAAAGGAAAAACCAAAAGGTCAAAAGGTCGGCTTTGGGCAACTGAGTTGTGTTTAGAGTCTCCTTCTGACCCTTTAAAAGTGGTTGGGTACCCTAAATGGGGTCATGGACCTATTTTTGATTCGGATCAGAAGGAGACCGGAGACTCCAGGTGCCTAAAATGGCACAACCAATCCCCAAAAAAGCGACTCAAGTCCATGAACTCAGGAAGTGAGCCGCGGACAAGATCTGTCCGCAACCGGAAATTCGGAAACCCAACCACTAAACCAACCTTCGAAAGCCATCAAGAAAAAACCAACGGGGAAAAAAAACACAACAGCTTGACCCACCCCGAAAACCCCACCACTCAAACCCAACCGCTCACCTCTAAAAATCCGTTTGGAGCCGGACCTTGCCAGGTCCGCGGCAGGGCCGCGGACCACAGCGGACTCAGGCCCCCGCGCTCAGAATCGCTTCCGCCGGCCCATGGAGGCCTTGAGCCTCGGCGTCGCATCCCGAGAGAGCCGAGAAAAAATCCATCCGGGGCCCGGCGGGTGGTTTGGGGCCAGGTTTGGTCTACAAACATGGGTATGGGTCCAACTTAAACCAAGGAAAAACTTGGACCACCAGTCTAAGGGTTGTCCTACACCCTAGGGGAGATTACCCAAAATCTCAAAATTAGTCACTTTTAGTCATTGGTTCCATTTGCCAGGGTGCCATTTTTGGGGTTACCCTATTTTTGACCCACAGCCACATGAGGCTGTGAAGGGTTCTAGTGGGTTTGCCTAGCCCTCAAAAAGGGGGAGCCCCAAGCCTCAAATTCAAGACACATGGTTGAAGCATTCACCTGGGCCGAAATTTTGTCTCTCCTTTGCCCTCTGTACAGGTAGCCATTGTGACGTTCTGGACAATTGGGATCCCTTTCGGAAATAAAGCTTGCAACAAAAAGACTCGACTTGCCCGCGTCCGCTTTTTGGGCGGCCTGGTTTCGCACCAAGAAGCAGAGGCTTTTTAGGGCGCCTCAGTTTTAAGGGCACCACTTTGGGTCGGTTTAGGAAACCAAATGGGGAACCAAGCAAAGGGGTCACTGGATTTCCTGCCACTTCTCGAGGGAACTGGAGGACACAACTGAAAGGGGCGATCGGTGAGATACCTCACTGAACGGAGGCTCGTGGCTTGCATGAATTCTCTCACCAGGGTTACTACCCACTTACCTGACGTATAATGTCCCTCGAAGAATGGAAACACAAAACGTGAATGTTCCAGAAAACCTGCCACTTTGGGCAGGACTTAGAGGACACCCTGTGGAAAAACAAATTATGCATGAGTCCTGCCACTTTTAAGTCGCGCCCTGCCACCTTTGCCGGGAAAACCCGGGAAAAACAAAAACCACAAGAAACACACAAACCCAAAATGACCTCTGTCCAAGCCACGCCTGCTCCTGGGCCTTCTTCGCAGCCTCCGCCTTCTGCTTCCGCAGGAACTTCTCCTGCGCCTCCTGCGGCGATTTGGCTTGGTGTTGGGTTCGGGGAGGCGTCCCCGTTTTTGGGTGGGGGGGGGTTCCTGGTTGACGTTGGAAGGGGAGCAAAAATCATCGAATTTTAGCAGTTCAGTGGATTTGGATTTCAACAGCAAAACAATGTAAAATGTGTCCCAACAACAACCATGTTTTGGTGGCGGCCCGCGACGGGTCACGTTTTGCTGGATGGCTTTAGGAGACACAAAAGACATGACGAGGGTGGGCACATGTGCCTCAGAAAGGGCTCAGCTATATGGGTCACCAAGTACTGGGACAAGGGCCTGGATGATTAGATGATTAGAATGGAAGTTGCGGGGGACTAAACCAACCTACCTCACAGGACAATCACGTGACTTTGTTTAGCCCTACTGCCTAGGCCACTGAGTTGCTGTGAAGGGTTGGGCAGAAACAGGCTCTGGTTGCCTTTCAAGGGAGACCAAAAAAAGAGATCCCCCAAAGAACCACACCCCCACCCCAACTGCCCCCCCTACCACCCCCCACCTACCCCCCCACCTACCCCCACTCCCCCCCCCCACCCCGCAAACTGCTCCTTGGCAGCCTTCGCTTGCGCCTCCGCCTTCTGCTTCGCCTCCGATCGAGGCAAAATTTGCCAAACGCCGTCAGCTGAAACAGGACGCTGGCAGCGGATCTTTTCAAGTGGCTAAATGACGTAGTCAAAAATCGTTAGTCACCCCTAAAATTGCTTTTCAAGTGGCTAAATGACATGGCTGTGGGAGTCAAACAAGTTGGTACCCCAAAAGTGGATGCCCTGGTAGACGGAAACATGGACTAACACCTGCGGTCCCTGGTGGTGACTAATTTTGATCCATACCCATTTCCAGTATGCAGGGATCCCTGGCGCTTGTTTTCGATGGCATTTGACCCTGGCACGACAAAGCACGAAGGCAGAAAGTTGAGTCAAAGTTGTTTGGTCAGTGGATTGATCAATCCAAAGGCAAATCCTCCAACATCTTTTATCACCAGGCATGAATTGCAGTTTTCCAGATCCCGTGCATAAAGTCTAACATTTAGTGGTTTGGTGGAAACCAACTACCACTAAACCCTAAAAAATACAAACCTACAGGGATGTCTGGGAACCACGAAGCGATGCATGGCAATTGTTCCGCAAATTATAACCTTTTTCAAGCCCGTTTCCATTGCCATGCCTTTAGGAAACAGCCAATTCATGTTGAGCATCTTCTGTTCACTTCCGAACGAGTGGAGTGGCCAAAAACAAGTACCCCAACGTCTTGCTTTTGACATTTGCTGCTAGACCAGTGACTAACTCCGAAAGGGAACTTGAAGGGGAGTGCGCCTTTTACCGGCGTCTCTATCGATATGTCTCGGTCCTCAGTGGCACAATGTGATTCTTGTTTAAAGAAAAACGAAGCTGAAAACAAGGCAAGGAAGCAACCTGGGTGTACATGGACCCTCAAACTACCATTTCATGGCAATAGCGCATTTTTCAGGGTGGCTTGAGGGTCCAGGTTTCTTTTTAATGAGGGTTCCCTTGTTTGGGTGGTTTCAAAGTTGAAACTGAAACAAGAACCGTTGCGCCATTTTTGGACCCCTAAAACAAGACACTCCGATGTCAGAACAAAGGAGGATTTGCTTTGTGCAACTGAGCAAGTGAATCTGCCAGCCTCGCTCGAAAGGTGAAAACTTTGAAGGGAGAGTGGCCAATCGGACAAAACCATTTGAGATTCATGGGACAAGTGGTTTCCCCATATGGCTGTGGGTCAAAACCCCGTACCCCCCATGAACATCCCAATCCCCACTAAAATCGACTAGAATGGGTAGTGCACCTACCCCAAAATGGTACCGTTGGTGTTGACCCGCGGCCATATTTCTAAAACTGATCAGACCCCCTGCTCCCCGGGTGCTGGCAGATAAAACCCTTTGAGAAATTCATGGGAAAAGCGGGCTTTCCCCATATCTCCATGGAAAATATTGTGTTTCACCCATGGCATATTTCCAGTAGGGAGAAATTCCCTTTAAAACCAACAGTGGGAAATAAACACCAAATAATGTTGACCCAGGATTAATAAACCCGTCCCACTATTAGCGAGGTGTTCCCTCCAAAAGTGATGAATCCCCACTAAAAGGGGACACCCCCCTATTAATCAACCAGGGGTTTATTAATCCGGGGTCAACATTACTCATTTCACCAAATGGAAAAGTGGTTTGGTACCCATGGCCGGCCGGCAGACGCCCCATCCGAGCAGAGAATTTGGGCCTCCAGGGCTTCCACCTCCCACTGGGCCATTGGCGCCGCCTGCAAACACAAAAAACGAGGGATGGACGCAGATGCTGGTGCTAGTGTTGCTGTTTTCCTGTTGTTTTTTCCCCTCCTGGTTTGTTTTGCTTGGTGCTGGCGGTTTGTTCCGT
This sequence comes from Effrenium voratum, assembly GCA_963377175.1. NCBI lineage: Eukaryota > Dinophyceae > Suessiales > Symbiodiniaceae > Effrenium > Effrenium voratum. The sequence continues at coordinate 95,859 of CAUJNA010003706.1, read as the reverse complement.
TTTTTTTTTTTTTTGGGGGGGGGGGGGCTTGGTGCTGGTGGTTTGTTGCTCCTTTTCGTTTTTTCTTTCTGCTTTGTTTTGCTTGAGAGTGACTATGCTTACCGTTTTGGAGCCTCGAGACTTTCGGGTTCCCTGTCGGGCAGCATCCCAAAGTCCTCAAGAAGGCCAGGCCCTGGCCGTGTTTGCAGCGTTGAGGACCTCTTTGGCTTGACTCCAAGAAACACCGAGCGGCAAAAACAACACACCTGGTGACCAGACCAATTTTGAGACCCCGAGAAAAAAAGCGGCTCTGAACGGCCAAAGGGCTCAGCTAGGTCAGACCGTACACCCTCTCGTTGGGCCCACGGGACGGGGGCCCCCGCCAACCCCCCCCCGCAAAGTAGGAGACAAGTTGGAAGCCTCCGGGTCGAACTGTTCTTGGTTGACGTTGGGTTTGGGGAGCAAAAATTGGTTTGCAAATTTCAGCAGTTCAGTGGGTTTGGATTTCAACCACTAAACCACAATAAGCAAAAATGCAAAATGTTTCCCAGCAACAACCACGTGTTTGCATTTTTTGTCATAAGCTACGAAGAACAGTGAACTGCGAATTACATCGAGCAACTTGTTCCCTCAATGTATGAAAGCACCGTTCCCTGTCGTCATGAAGAGAAGCGAAGCTGCAGATGCTCCATAGAAGAATATTATACATATATATATATATATATACATATTTCCAGTAGTGATAGGTCCCTTATAGAGCCAACGGGATTAACAAAAAAAAACAGGTGATATGCCCCAGAACTTTCTGGAACCCTCCTCGAAACCCTACCTAATCCCACACCACCCCTTATCGCCGATTTCTGGGCAGATCTCGAGCCCAAATTGCTCGCTCCCAGCTGCGGAACAAGTTGGTTTCTTTCGGCCAAATGGAAGTAGCCGTGGGTCAAAAATGCGTACCCAACATGGGACCCTGGTAAATGGAACCAACCTGGAGGACCCTTTGATACACAAAAAAATGCTCCAGACAGTTTTTGGCATTCGAGCGTTTTTTTCTGCTCAAATCCAAACTCGAGCGCAATTTCCCGCAACTCGGGCGCAAGTTTCCGCAACTCGGGCGCAATTCCAAAAAGTGTGCAAAGCCAAAGCTCCGTCCCGCAATCTGTGCATTTGCATATGTTTGATTTTACCATTTATCGCGCACTTATTTGCCATGAAAGCTCGAGCAAACATTTGTGTATCAATGGGTCCTGCAGGAAAGACTAAAACATGCGAATGGTTTCTGGGTGGTTTTTATTTGACCCACAAGTGGAAGTGATACACTTGCCAACTTCGTCGGGCCGAAAGACTGACTCAAGCGGGTGAGCGGGCCCTCCCCTTCGAGGCTTCAGAGCTTTGGCCCATGCCCTTTGGGAAATGAGTGCGAGAGATGCGATCGGGAATGAGAAACGGAACCCCGAGAAAAATAAACATCCCTATGGTTTCCTTTGAGGGACTCCCTAGGTTCATTCCCAAAATCCTGGGTCATCCCCAATTGAGCACTAGCGAGAAAAGCACACCAGCGATTTGCCAGAATCTCTTTGATCCAAAGTGACACTCGATAAGAGAATTCGACTCTTCCCGGCGAAGGGGACTGTTTGGGCGGATCCCTTCAACATGTTCACTTTGATGGCCCTGGAAATGAGGAAAGGTCCCAGGAGACTCCTCAAACTGCCTGTTGTTCCTTCTCATTTCCCAGGCCGGTCGCCTTGGCCATGGTTCCTTGTTTTGAGTCCGAAGAGAACTTTTTCTTCAGGGATCAGACGTAGAGTAATAATACATCACACGGGTTTCCAGGTTGGTCTCGATAAGCATGGTTGTGGGACAGGGACACTCGCTGATTCTTTTCAAGTGATCATGTATGAATGGGGATGAGAATCGCATGTTGGTACAGAAAAAACAACGGCATCCATTCTCCTCCACCCTGCCCAGGGGATTTCGAGTGGAAGGTTTAACCACTTAAGGGCTAAGAAGGATGTCAAGGGTTGAGTGCTCATTCTTGTCGATACGCTCGGCGCAGAGAATTCTGGGCTTTTTGTGGTTCTCTAGAATCAGAAAGGATGCAAGCGGGAGTTACCGCTAGAGGTACAGAATGACTTAACAGGCCCGTACCCCTGTGAGGGGCAAATAACCTTCTATACCGCAACTAGCTGAGACTTTGAAATTCACCGCCGTGCCATGTTTGCACACGGGCACGGGCATACCGAACCTCGCTTGAGTTTTGCTCGAAACAAACCTGCAGGACCGGCCCCTGTTCCCGGAAGGCGTTTTGCGGATACCCAAAAGGAAGCACCCTATTTTGGTGGTCCCCTTACATGTTAAGAAACAACATGAGCGTGTTCAAAATTTATAGGTCCCTGGTGGATTCCGTTGGAGGTGGTCAAGATGTACCAGCGAACACCAGACGATGCGTCGGACTAAGTCAACGTGAACCGGAGATAGAGGAGAACAGCATACCTTGCTGTGTGGTCAAGTATGCGGATGACAGGGACTTGATCACTGCTTGGCAGACCCTCAATAATCCGGGGTCGACATCACGTGATCACAGACTGGCTTCTGTAACCGGGCTGCTGGCTGGGCTAGCCGCTTTTCTTTTTTTCCTTTTTTTTTTCGGATGAGAACCGGCCAGAAACAGCCAGAACCAGCCTACCAGGGACAGCCAATTGAAACACAGGCCCCTTTTAACTTCATCCCAAAACCCCATAACCCGAAAACCCGAAAATCCCAAACGGCTGTGGCCGAAAAACAAACAAAACAAATGTATCACAATTTGCCACCTTGGTAAATGGAAAGACTAGAACCTGCGGTTTGCCCTAGCCCCTCAATTTTGAGCCACACCCAACTGGGCTGTCCTCAAACTCGTGAAAAAAGCTTGACTTTTCGTGGGTTTAATTCGAAAACCCAACCACTAAACCAAAAACAAACTACAACAACCTCTCTGCAACCCGAGGACTGGTTGAAGCACTTCTGTGATACAACAGAAAGGGCCGAACCCCAAAAGTACCACAGAAGTGGCTGCATAAACTTCGCGCGAACAACCACAACCCAAAAAAAACCTCGTCCTTCCCCCCCCCCCCCCCCACCCCCCCAACCCCAGCCGACCCCCACGCCTTCCCCCCACGCGTCCGCCAGCCCGGCGCGCACCGCGCCTGCGGGGTGGAGGAGGTGCCGTGGCGCCACGCCACCAGCGGCGCCTCCAAGGTCGGGGGGTCCAACTTCACCGCGCGCTGGCAGTCCTCGCGCGATCTTCGCATCGCGCGCCGGGGGGCTGAGACTGGCCCCTGAGAAAAATTTTCGGGGCGGAGGGGTCCCGTTCGAGCGCCTGAAGTGTGCTTTGCTCCCCGGTTTGCATCGCTGCCTGGGTGCCCGTTGTTGCCCCGATCGAACACTTTTTTTCGGAAGCGGAGGTTCTCCCGTGGTTCAGTGGGGTCTGGGGGTGATTGCTGTTTGGTGCTGGTTGTGTAGTTTTCTTTGTTTGTTTGTATGTTTGTTTTTCTGGGTGGGGAGGATGCCTGATGCCTAGTCTCGTTGTTGGTTCTTCTGGGTCCCTTACGTGGCTTGCATTTAAAGGTGCCCTGTAGATCTCTTATGGTTTCTTGGGGAGGGGAAAGCCTGCAAATGGAGAAACTTCAAAACTCCAAATGGGCGGTTGGTTTGCTGGCTGGTTGGGGAACTGGTTGGCTGGTCGGATGGTTGGCTGGCTGGCTGGCTGGCTGGCTGGCTGGCTGGCTGGCTGGCTGGCTGGCTGGTTCGCGCAAGTATCCAAACAAGTGGTTGGGGATTAAAGTCTAGATTGAAAACTCGCCAAACCTTTGGCCACTGGCGTGGGTGGGTACCTGCTGGCACGCCTAATCCCAAAAAAAGATGAGCGGTAGTGCATGTTTTGTTTTCCACAATTTTTCGTTGTTACCACGATTTAAATGGGCCCACCTCCTTGCGAGTTGCTCCGAAAACAATGGTGGTGCTGTTTGCAACATCTTATTCTCAGCATCCTCAATCCAAGCGGTGGAGTCAGAACCGCTTTCTAAAATTGGCCAACCCAGACCAACACCTCAGCGGCGCAGTCCACCGCCCTTAGGCGCAGTCCGCCAGACTGATTTCTGTGTCCCCCTCCTGCACGGCCTTGTCATGACGCTCCAGCTTTGAATAGGCCTCGCGTCTGACTTCCCACAAAAGGTGCATTTCAAAATGGCCCAAACGGCGATATGTAAACCAGAGAGGGGAAGTTAGGGACTCCCACCCCTTTCAAAAAACAGCAACCGCGCAAGCTTACAAGCATCCTGTGCGGCTCGCAAGTTGCTGCCCCACACGACAACAAAAGCGGCACAAATTTTCTGGGCGGGTTGCCACAATTGTAACATGTCAGCCTGAAAGCCTGAATATTTCACTGACTCAAGCGGGAAAGCCTCCCACTAGCCAGCACGGAAAGCAAAGGACAGAATCAGATGTGTCTCAAACTCAGTCGTAAGGCATCCAGGGATAGGATTCTGGAAAATCGAAGAGATAAACATCGGATGGAACATCGGAATTCCAAGAGGGGATAGAACATTGATTGCAGTGCCAAACACAAGATACCAAGTAAAATGGAGGAATTGCCTCGTGCTAAGTGGAGAACTTCGCCCATGAGCAAACGCGTGCAAGGGAGTGTTCAAAACCTCTTGTCCCAAAAAGGACATGGGTATGTCAACTCGCATGGTTTCGGTTTTCCTTTTGAACCATACAAAGGGTACCATCTCGAAACCCCAATCGGATCCCGCCATCGGACACCGCATCCGAAAAGATGAAACCCCAAATCTCGGGCCGCCCGTGGTGTAATTGAACCGGAAACTCGGGAAGGGTCCCGGCAGTTGCGAATTGGGGCCCTCGTCCACGAGTAATTTGACCAGCACTCCCCAAACGAATGGAGCAAATAGCAGAATTAAAGCGCAGTAAGGCAGCTCAGCTTATTTTTCTAGGGCTTGATTCCCCATTCTTTTCAGCCATCGTTCTTTTCAAAACCCGGCTGTTTCCCCTGGGATTTTGATGGTTTCCGAGAAAAGAAGGATTCCTGGAAAGAATGAGGAAGGTACCCCTAGAAGCACTCCCCAAACCAATGGAGCAAACTAGCATAATTGAAGAGCAGTAAGACAGCTCAGCTTTTTTTGGGTTTCCCTTCACACGCCAAGGGCGTCGCGTTTCGTCTGGGGTCCAATGAGTTTGCAACCCCAAGCCGCGCTCAAAAAAAGTTCTGTTCTTCGCACCGTAAGGCTCCAATTCGATGGATTTGGGGGCCCTCAACACACCTGAACATTGCCATGTCACGGGTTTCCCTTTACTTGGTTGAAAAAGCCAGCCATGTAACTCAAAAGGGTGGGCAAAATGGAGATCTCTTTTTTTTGGAGCCCTGCTCAAAACGGTGGGTTTTCCAGGGCCCCGAAGGAATTGGTCAGGGTTCATTGGAGGGTCCCGGACCTTGCATTGGTCATGAGCCTTGCAGTTCTATCTTAGTTTCCAAAGTTGGGATGCCAAAATCTTTGCGAACTGAGGGCTCCTGTCCCCCTCCCAAAAAAATGAGTCTGGCTCCCTTTTCCGGTTGCACCCCCTTAGAGTATATATCCACTTTGAGTAAATGCTCTCTCAGGTCTAAGAAAAGCGAATGTCATCCAAATGCACGCCTCCTCAGAAGATCTGGGGGGTGATGAAAAGGTCCATTACATGGGGTGACCATTGGAATATTGATCAACCACATCCCAATGAGTCATAATCAAAACCAGGTATTTGAATGGTCTACCCAAAACCGTGTAAAGAATTCAATCGGCGGCATACCCTTACTAACCTTCATCTGCACGGGTTCTCACGGGGAGTTTTTTTTAAGGGGACCTTTCAACCTGGTGGCCTTCCTCTTGGATGTCCCTAGCACAAAACTCCAGGGGTTGATTCCCCATTCTTTTCAACCATCGTTCTTTTCAAAAACCGGCTGTTTCCCCTGCAGTTCTGATGGTTTTCTGGAAAGAAGGATCCCTGGAAAGAATGGGGAAGTGCCCCCTAGAAAAACGGGTACCCTCCCACCCTTCTCACACGGAAAACCTGACCTTCGGTGGTCCAAACCACCCCCCAAACCTCAGCTTCCAGGTGAAAAACGGTGGAAGGCTACCCTCGAAAAACCAACGGCGTGCCAAAAAACAAAGACATACCGAAGAAGAAAAAAAAGGAAAACGTGCCCAAAATGTCCCCTTCCCCAAATGGTTGCTTTCCGCCTGGGGTCTTTTCTCCCTTCGAAACCACCACAAAAAAAGAAGAAGACCCTCAACGGAAAAGCTCCAAACTAGGATCCCCCCGAACGTCAGGTGGGAGGGTACCCTCCAAAAAAATGGACGTGCCCTGCAAGACCGCCACACAACGAGTACCGCGCCAAAAAAACATCTTTTTTGCCCCCCAAAAACCTCAGGTTCCAGGTGAAAAGGCTGGGGTACCCTCAAACAAAATGGACGTGCCCAAAAAAAGACGTGCCCGGCAAAAAAGCAGCGCCAAACAGGAACCCAAAAAAAAAACCTCTGTTTTATCCCCCCCCCCCGCCCCCAAAAGCCTCAGGTTCCATGTGAACAGGCTGGGGTACCCTCCAAAAAACACACGCCGTGCCCAAATGTCACCCCTTTCCCCAAATGGTTACTTCTTTCTTGTTTTTCCCTGTAAAAACCACCACAAAAACGGGCACCCCTCAAAAAAAACCGGCCGTGCCCCCCAAAAAAGACGTGCCCTGCAAGCACCCAAAAACAACTGGCCGCGCCCCACGTGCCGCCAGATCTCCACTCCCTTCCCCAAGCCGCCTGCCCGCGCACCGAGAAGGCTGCCGCGCAGGGCTCGAACTTCAGCGCCCGCGTGGCGTCGTTCACCGCGCCCTTGAGGTCCCCCTGCAGGCGCTTCACCTCCGCCTGCCGGATGGGTGGCTCGTCTGTTTTTAGGAGGCCTGACGCGGAGCCCCACCCTTGGCCGAACAACTCAAAAACTTTTTGTTGGGGGGGGGGGGGGGGGGGCGGGGCGGGGCAATTTGGGTGGCCTTGTTGCTTTGAATCAGAGCCCCAACGTGGCGAATTCCCTTTGCCGCCTCGTCTCCTTTTAGGAAGCAGAGCCCCACCCTTTGCCGAAGAAAACCTGAGAAGGAAGCGCACGAAAGCCAGCTTGTTCCCCGTGCAAGTGCCCTTCAGCGCGGGAAATCGCCTTTTGCGTCCCAGCAGCACCAAGTCCCTCGAAAGGGAAGCATCGAGAACGCAGGACCCGGGCCCTTGAGGCCGAGGAAAGCCGCGCCAAACGCCACCGGTCACCGGGCCCTCCCATCCAGTGGAGCACTTATCTGCCTAAGCTTTGACTCCCGCTGGGGCATGTCATGCAAGCGCAGGCAAGGCAGAGCTGGTACGAACGCAGGCGGCTGGACTGGACATGCCGACTATTGTGTGCACCAGAGAAAAGACAAGCACACAGCCATGCGCAGCTACAACCAGAAATAATGCGAGCTGGATGTCTGTCGCAGCTCTGTTACGAACGCAGGTCGCTGAACTTTACATGCCCAGCATCCCAGCCCAGCAGCGCCAACCCCCTGGACACGGAAGAATTAGAAATGGGGCCGCTGAACTGAAAGTGCCGAGCAATCGCAGGCTATTCAAGCTTAACATCCGCAGCATCCCCAACCCCCTGGGAACGGAAGTGCTAAGAATGCAGGCCGCTGAACTAGACATCCCCCAGCATCCCCAGCCCCCTTGAGCTTGACATACCCAGTAGCACCAACCTCCTCGAAAGAGAACCGTCGAAAAGGAACTGTCGAGAATGCAGGACCCTGAGCTCGACATCTCCAGCATCCCGAGTCCACTCCATCCAGCAAGCCCAACCCTGTCCAAGTGCAGAAAAACTGCCGGCTGCTGCTCTCTTTCAAAGCCATGCTGCATCCACGGCACTGCTAACGATGGAAGCGTGTATGTTTGTTGGCCGCAAAACTCATGCTCGCTAAGGTGAAACATCTAAGGGCGTTCCCAGCGGGCTTTCGAGTCCTCAGTGCGACACATTGCTATAAGGTGTGGCAAGATAACACAGGAAAGGCACGAGGGCAGCCTTGACTTCAGGCTGCAACTCGACGCCGTGGTTGAGAATCCATTGGCTCCGAGGCAGCACGCAGAAGTTCCTGAGCAGCAAGAGAGGCAGCAGGTGAACGTAGGCAAAGGACACGCGTAATGAGAGTGAGAAGCAAGGTGCTGCAGACACGTCTGTAGCTTGCAGGCCGTGAAGACGAGCACATCTTTGTCTCGGAGCTTGTCCGTTAGAAAGTCTGCATCGCGCTGTCGGCATGATATGCGAAGCTCGTCCAGCGTACTGGCCAGGACAGCATGTGGCTTGGCACCCAGCAGGGACCCGAAGTTCTTCGCGTTTGTCGAATTCCTAAGCACAGGAAACTGCAGGAGAAGAACTAGAAGAGGAAAAAGCCGCGGTAGACTGAGAAAAACTGCAAGCAAGTGTCCACTTGGATGAATGTAAGATAGGCGTTCCTTGTCGCAAGATGTGCAATTCGTGCAGGGTTGCCTCCAAGTGTGGCGGCATCAGCCGATTAGACGGCCACAGGAGGTCTGCGATCCTGGACGCACAACGCGCGGACAGGTAGGAAGAAAGCAGTAAGGGCAGCGAAAGGCACGAAGGCGCCGGAAAGGCAGCGTTGCAAGGGCAAGGGGTGGAGCAGGTTTAGGCCAGCGGCATTTGAATGTCCACCGTCCACTGGCTTCGCGTTCCATAGATGTAGTCCCCGAGCGGCTTCAAGAAAAACTGACTCGCAAACTGGAGTACGCCGGCAAGCGTCAATTTCTGCAGGTCCCGATTTGGTCGGAGCTGGACCTTCTTCTTGGGGCGTGCGCCCCGCAAGCCGCGCAGTCGCGTAGTAGGAAGTGGCAAATAAGCTGTGCGTCCAGCGGCGCGACCCTTCCTATGCGGGGCAAAGAAACCAGTCGCACGCGCCAGCACCGTGCACAAATGAAGACACGCATGCAAGCTGTTACATGGCTAGACGCGAGAGGTTCCAGTAGCTCATGATGGCGTCCATGACGCCAAGGAGTCGCCCAGCTTTAGCTCGACGGAGAACGTAGGCGGCCCATCTCAGGAAAGCACTTTGTCACAGGGCAGGCAGAGCAACATGCAGCTAAGTGACAGGTACAGCGGTACAGAGGATTGCAAGCTGCTTGTAGGATGGAAGCACATCCCCAGCATCCCCAGCCCACTCCATCCAGGAAGCCCAACCCCCTCCAGGTGCCCAAAAACTGCTCAAATTGGACGCGGCAAATCCCCTATAGTATGGCCCAAAACGGCCCAAAAACGTCCTCCCCACCCGCACCCCCCTATTACTCACTTCGTTCGCCCAAACTGAACTCAGCCTAAGCCTCCAAAGACATGGCAGCCTGTCTCTGTGGAAAGGCATTTCCGTCAGAGCGGCACGTCGTTGGCAGCTTCCGGTCCACGAGCGCTCATGGGGCAAAGCTGCAAAAAGCAGTGCTGTGGAAGACTGAGTAGTTTGTAGAACAACAAGGATGCCCGGGGCCACCTGGAAAGCTGAGCAGGCTGTGCTGAACTTGAATAGCACCGGTAAGAGTGCTGAACGTGCCCTTGGAGCGGGCTGGGGATACTGGGCACTGTCACGGCAGCGGCCGGGATTGTTGACAGCCCCGGCCCAAAAAGTGCTGAAATTGGATGCGGGAAATTTTCTGTGAAGCTTAACGTCCCCACAACGGCGGAGCCGAACGTGCCCTGCGCCCCCAGCCCCAGCCCACACGGCAGACCCCCGGAGACACATTGCAGCCTTTCTCTGTGGCTGGGCATCCTTGTTGTTCTACAAACTACTCAGTCTTTCTCAGCACTCGTGGACCGGATTCTTCCAACGACGTCCCGCTTGCTCCCTCGTGGTCGGAGAGGATTTTTTGGGCCGTGCTTCGGGCATGCGAAGGGGGATTTCCCGCGTCCAATTTCAGCCCTTCTTGGGGCGGGGATGTCAAGAATGCCGGCCGCTGAAGTGAAAGTTTCGGCCCTGGGCATCCTTGTTGTTCTACAAACTACTCAGTCTTCATCAGCACTGCTTTTTACACCTTTTCCCGATGAGCGCTCCTGGACCGGATTCTTCCAACGAAGTGCCGCTTGCTCGCTGTGACGGGCCTGGAAAGGTGAGCAGGCTGTGCTGAACTTGAATAGCACCGTTAAGAGTTCTTAACGTGCCTTTGGAGCGGGCTGGGGATGCTGGGCACTTTCACTTCAGCGGCCGGCATTCTTGACATCCCCGCCCCAAAAAATGCTGAAATTGGACGCGGGAAATCCCCCCTCCGATCACCAACCCAGGACTCAGCATCCCCAGCATCTCCAACATCCCCAGCATCCCCAGCCCACTCCATCCAGGAAGCCCAACCCCCTCCAGGTGCCCAAAAACTGCTCAAATTGGACGCGGCAAATCCCCTATAGTATGGCCCAAAAACGGCCCAAAAACGTCCTCCCCGCCCGCACCCCCCTATTTCGCCTAAACTGAACTCAGCCTAAGCCTCCAAAGGAGGCTGGCTTTCGTGATCGTGCTTTGCTTTGGGGGGGAGCCGGCCATTTTGGGCAAGTGACGCTCGTCTGTTTTTTTAATGGTGGGGGGGTCCCTTGGCCGAAACGTTTTTTTTGGGACTTGGGGGTACTCTCAACAAAGACAGACTGAAATGCATCGAGCGGGCTGTCGAGCAAATGCACCGTGCGAGTGCATTGCATGGCAGGCTTCAAATCCGCACGAAACATCCCCCTCAAAACCCCAAGTAGAAGAAACTGAAACAGCACGCACCATGTGGGGTATGGATCAAAATGAAACCACCAGGGCACTGCAAATTTTAGCCCGTGATTCCATTTACCAGTGTCAAAAGCACCCGAAAGCTGCCGGAGGAAGCAAGGTGGCCTCCACTTGGGTTTCTACACATTTAGGGGTGCCACCAAAGAAGCATTGGGGATCGGGTTAAACCACTCCGAGAAGCCAAGGAAAGCTCAAGGGATGGTAGAGGAAGGTTGATCCACAAAAAAACACCCTTGCTGACAGTCTCTAAAAGAACATCGCGATGGAAAGAGGCCTACCGAACCCGCAGCGAGGGGGGTCCTTGGGAGGTAACCTTCAAAAGGCTGCGCGGGTTTCTGGAGGGTTTCTGTAGGAAACCCCTGGAGGTGTCCGTTGGAGGCAAAGTTGGTGGGAAAGTAGAGACTGACCCAGGGTGAACACAGGAGGAAAGCAAATCGGGGATGGTTGAAAAGGGGAAGGTCATTCCATTTCTCATTCCCTGAGACCAGCATAGGACCCTCAAACTGGCAAAGGAGACCCGAGTCAAAAACTGAAGAAAAACCCACGAAGAGGTGCCAGGTCCTCCACCACCCCCCCCCCAAGACCCGCCCCCCTCCACCAAAGGAGAAAAAACACACAAGGAGACAGAGTCTTGTACAAAATCATGGCCGCTGGCCTCGTTTGCGAAGAAGCATTTTTGCCACCGTTTGGTTCTGCTTCCGGGAGGGGGGCCTCTCCTTTTGGATTCGCTTGGGGGGTGGTGGGGGGGGGGCACTATGCGATTGGTTGTGTTCCGAAACCATCCCTACTCTGTAGGGGAGCCCCCGAAAATGGCGGTTTTCCCTTTACTCTCCCTCTAAAACCGGCAAACATGAGGTGTTTTCAACAAAAGACACCCGCCTTTCCAGAAATCTCCGGGGATGTCCATCCCCACCTCCCAACCTGACCCCAACCAACCCGAAACCCGAAACCCCGGCCTGGAGGCAAATGGCCGTCACCAAGCGCGGATCCAACTCCAGCGCCTGCACGCTGTCCTCCATGGCGCCTCGGAAAAGTCCGCGGCGCTGCGTCCCAGGTTTCGGTCTTGGGCTCCTGGACCAAAAAAATTGAGGGAACATATAGGTCGCAGACCCCCGGGGAGGGCGGCCAAAAACGGGGAGGTTTGGCAAAGATGAACAGAACCAAACAAAGATGTTGATCCCGGAAGAGCTTAACCTTCCTGCTCATAGGGGATGTTCCCCTAAAGCGGTCTCAATCCTAAGAGGGCAGTGTTTTCCCCTTTTCAGCGCTCTGAAACAACCGCGGTTCACCCAGGGAGAGCTGTTCCATCAGAATGGCCATACGTCTGCCTAGATGGAACCAGGACAGGTCACCCTTTGTTCCTTCAAAACCGCCTGCCCAAGAGGGTACCCCCAAGAAAACAGGCACTCTTTCGAGTGCGTCTGTTTTTGAGGTACCCTTCACAGGGAAATCATGAGCAAGCTCCTTTTGAGGGTTTGGCTATGTCAAACAAACCCATCATCCGAGCCATGCCAACCTATTCAAGGAGTCCATGCTGGTTCTGCAGCTTGCATCTGGGTTTCAGATCAACACTTCACCCGGCATTTGCCGGTAATCGTCACAAGGGCAGAAATCCCGTCGGAAACAGAACCCCCAACGACCCCACGTGACAACTTTCGCACCAAGGTGGTCCTTGTGTTGCGGTGCCAGGCCCGGTTCGAGTGGGTGTGTGCAAGAAGGGCTACCCCCAAAAAGGTGGCGCTCAGGGTACAAACGCCAAACCAACCTGAAACCAACACTTCAAACCAGCCCTTCAAACCAACCTTTAGGACCCCCACACGGTGGGCGGTTCCTTTCAGCCTCCCTTCAAACCAACCTGAAAAGCGTACCTTGAAAACGAAACACCAAACCGGAGCCAAACTGTGAACGTCACACAGTCGCGCCACCGCCGAGACCGAGCCCGGCGACCCTTCCCTCCATTTGCGTGTTGTGTCCCCAGGAAAACATGAGAAAATATGTATGGAGCCCCTTTACACCAAGCCGGAAAAATAAGAGGCATTCTTAACTCAAATGCCCAAAGGATCCAACAGTAAAATGTCAACCTTTTCATTTTGGGGTGACTAAAAGTGTGTTCCAGACAAGGGAAACCAAAAGGCTTTGGGCAAGTGAGCTAAGCAAATGTTTAAGCAAGTGGGCGTCTCTTTTTTTTGCGAGGGTCCCCTTTTTAAAGAGAAATTAGAAGGAAAGGAGGTTGGCCGAAAAAATGTATCGTTCCCCACCAAAATGGTCTTCCTAAAAAGATTAAAGTCCAGGAACTTAAGCCCCTTGGAAACATTGAGAACATATGTCCAGTAGTGATCGATTCCTTTTAAAACCAACTGGGGAGTATGAATATATATATATATACATTCTTTTCAGCAAATGAGTCATAATCAAAACCTGGTATTAAAATGGTCTACCCAGAACCATGCTTCAAGAATTAAGAAGGCGGACATCCGCAGCGATTTATGGCAAGCGGATTGTCCCTAGCCTTCATCTACCCGAATTGGTTTTGAGGCCGCAGCTCAAATGGTGAGAACTATTTCCAGTAGTGATAGATTCTAGATTCCCTTTAAAACCCACTGGGGAATACATATATATGGTACCCCCCCCCCCAAATATATATATATATATATATATGTATTAATATACATATGCAAAAAAAATATTTTCAGCACATGGAAGAAGGAAAGCCCAACAAACGCGTCGTCTCGTTAAAAACACCTCGCCTTCGAGGTCCCTCTGCTTGAGCCGCACGTGGCTCCGGTGCTCCCAGGCCAAGAAGTTCTCGGGCCACAGCGCGATGGCCTCGTCGAAGTCGCGCCGCGCGCCTCGCGGGCGGTTTTGAGCCACTGAGGGAGGCGGTTGAGGGAGCTGGGCGGCCGGTTTTGGGAGGGAACTTGGGTTAAGGACATGGGGAAACTACCCCCTCCCCCCCCCCTACTCGGCTGTTCATCAGGTATTTTTTTGGGGGCAAGACACCCAGATTGAGAAACTATCCCCCTACTCCAAGTGCCGGCGGTTTTTTTTCGGGAATTTGTTGGGGGGCAACCCTGGTCTTCCATGGGAAATAGCTCGCTTTTTTAGTGGAGGGTTGACATGATACCCCCAAAAAGGGTGGGTATCGGGTGTAGGGGGTATTAGACAAATGCAGTTTGAGGGTCCCCCCACTTTAAAGACACCTCAACTAGCCAACAGTGGGCTCATCGCATCGGCGATCGCTCGCCGCTGGGACCAAAACTCAAAATTGCGACCCAACACGAGGAGCAGTGGCAAAATAAGGAGGGCCATTTTGACGGCCTGCGGTCATCCGATTGCCCGCGAACAAGATAAATGAAGTTTACAGGGGCAAACAGGAAACACACACAGCCACTCACTAAGCCACCAAACACCTGTGGGCTGTCCTCAGCTCCGCTGCGAAAAGTGAGTCTAACTTTTCCTGGGTTAAATGGGAACCCCTACTAAACCACTAAGTCACCCAGCACGAAGCGATTAGTACGTTTTCTGGCGTTCCGAAGCGAGTTTTAATCAGCGTTCCGAAGCGAGGGTTTTCTTTCAGCGTTCAGGAGCGACGCACTCACCAAGTCTTCCAAACACCTGGTCAACTGGAGATCGTGAGGCAAGGGCCTTCCGCCAAGTCTTGAGGCCATAGTTGGCTCTTTCAGTCAAAGAAAGCCACCTAGGTCCTCCAGAGGCTAGAAGGGTACCCTTTTGTCTGTAGTCTATTTTAGCAGGGGAACCCTGCCAACCAAAAAAGGGTAAAAGGGCACTACTGGGGGACCTAGCAAAGAAAGCCACCCAAACTCCAAACTCATTCTACTGAGGTCCTCTCTGGACTCCCAACAAACCTCCATCCTTTGACCTGAGAAATGGCATCACTTGGTCGCCTGAACATGATAGAAGCACGAAAAGGGGCCCTGCTTGGTCGGCCACCAGTGTTCCCCGCCGGGACCCTCTTTATTTTAACTCCTTGCTGGGTCATGTTCCATATGCATGTGCTTTGTCATTAACTTAACTCATCAACTTATTTATTGATAAAAGTGTGCCGTGCTGCCTTTGGATTTCCCTTCCTGAAAGAGGGTACCCTACAAATGATGTCTTCTGATTGAACAACTTCTTTCTGTCTTTTTGGCAAGAACCCATTTGATGAAGCAGCCGCGTATTAACTCACTCAGCCGTGCCTTCAAGGTCCTTGAGGTCCGTCCGTGCGCAGCCGCGGTTGAACCAGGCCCTGACACTCGCTCAAGGCCCCGAGTTGTGTTTCGCCCGGGGAGCTCACAAACTTCTAATTATTTTGTTGAACCTTCTCCATTTGAGAGGTCTCAAAGTTGGAGAAGAAGCCGTGCTGCAAGGGTCCCCCAGGCACTTAGAATAAGCCTCTGGGAGGTTTCAAAACCTCAATTTTTTCGTCATGATCGTAGGGGCGACACGCTACACCCTGCAAGGCTGGCAAATGATCCCCAGAAGGGAAGTTGGGTATTGGATGGGGGTCTTGGAAGGCGCAGGTTTGGGGCTGCCTGCCCTCAGATTTTGCCGCTGAAAAGTGAGCCTCACTTTTCGTGGGTGAAAAATTCGGAAACTGCCAAACGCCAAAAAGCCAAAAGGCTAAGTGAATGGCTGGGAGCCACCAAGATGCATGCTCTGAAACGCTTGAAGCTGGGACAAGTGAGGCTTTGGTACAGAGACGTGCTGTGCTTTTGGTTCTGTGTAGTGTGTTGGGGTCATCCCCGGATCCACCAAAAAAAAAAGCGCACCAGCATGGAGCCTTGTCTGTTGGCCATGGGAAAGCATGCGTGAAGTCACGCGCGCATGCTCTTGATGCGCGAAGAGCGACCTGCCACACACTGTGAACCTTTCGTAATCGCAGATAAGGATCTTGCCTAGGTCCTCCAGTAGAGAGGTTAGAATAAGGGTGTCAACTTTTTTCGGTAGTCTATTTCAGTAGGGGAACCCTCCTCCAAAAAAGTTGGCAAAAGGGCACTGGGGACCTAGTTGCGGATTGCCTGTGAACAGCAAGGTTTAGAAGGGCGCCCAGCAAACAAAACAAAAGTAAACTCGGGTGGTATTTTCAACAGCCGCCCCCCGAACCTTCTGGAGCACTAGCCCACAGCCGCTTGGAACCACTCCGAAGATCTGGGTAAAGAAAACGGGGGTGTCGCTCAACAACTTGTGCGACTTGTGCTGTCTGCACGTGCTTGGCCGTATGGAGGAGTCCTCAACACCTTGATCCAAATGCCTTTGGCGGCACGGATGCACAAAGAACAGAGCCACTCGAGGGGTCAGCCTGATGATGGGGCGTCGCTGTGCGCGCGACCTGCCAGCCTCTTGTTCTTAACCACCACTCCACTGCGCAAGGGCATCCTCCCCACACATTTGTGTGCGTCACGAAAAAAAAGGACGCATGGTGCGCCCACCCTGCAGTGCATCGAAACCTGTGTCCTCCATTTGCTTAAGCCCCTGGAAAGGATAAGAAATATTTCCAGTAGTGAAATCGATGTCCTTTAAAACCAACAGGGGAAAATGAAAACAAAAACATGTTCACTTCACCAGAATATTCATTTCACCAACAGGGCAAAACTCAAAAGCAATATTCATTTCACCAAAATATGCATTTCACCAACAGGGGGAAAAAAAAAAAAAACATCTCACCAAATGGCAGGTGTCCATCGAAACCGGGCCGTCACTTGACTCAACCTCGCCGCAACGCCTGGCGCTGCTGGGATCCAGCTTCAGAGCCCGCGTGCACGCCTGGCCGTGTTGCGCTTCCCGCGCGCTTCGGCGATTCGCTTCGGCTCGGCGCGCTTCGGAGCGGGGCGATTTCGCAGAGACGACGAGATTCCTCTTGGCCTCCTGTGGGAAACCGGTGGAGCTGTTGGATGGGGCGTGTTTCTTTTGTTTCCGGATAAAAACTGGCTATGGTTGGTTTATTTCTTGGTTGCTGTTGACCCCCTGCAAAAAGTTGTTCACTGTTTGGGGGTTTAGTGGAAAACCCAACTTGATTTCAACCGAAAAGTTAAAAACTAAAGATTCTAGGGTTTGATTCCCCATTCTTTTCCAAAAGCCGGCCATTTTCCTGGGTTTGCGGAGGTTTTCTATAGAAAGAAGGATCCCTGGAAAGAATGAGCAAGGTACCCCTAGATAGATGGGTGTGAATTTTGGTTGGGCACCCCTTGGTAGACATCCTTGTGGGGGCTTCTGTTCACCGACCACTTTGGAGGTGGTTCCAACTCTCAAAATTGATGAATCGTTCGCAACCCTTGTGGGGTCTACCGAGAAGTCACTCCAAAACTCCGAACTTCTTCACTCGGTACACCCTCCATCAGGTTCAGATCCCCTCCAGCACCCTCTCCAGATCCTCCAGTAGAGAGGTTAGAATAAGGGCGCCAACTTTTTTCGGTAGTCTATTTTAGTAGGGGAACTCTCCCAAAAAAAGAGAGAGCAAAAGGGCACTACTCGAAAACCTAGCTCTAGTAACTGCTTCTTCCCATGTCCAAATGTCCAAGTCTTGTCCAAAAGCAGTTCTGTGGGTGCCTATATATTTCTCTCTTGGGAACTAGCTAAACGGATCGGTAAGAGGATGTCAGGGTTTGCAGGGCACGAGCGAACCGGCTGGCGAAATGCAGTCAGAAGCCCACCCGAGAGATCCAAATCTCTGAGCCGATCGGTCCAGAAAGTTCGTCCCAAAGGATTGGCGCTGGCCCAGATCGGGGACGAGACTAGGTCCTCCAGATTAGAGAGGTTAGAATAAGGGCGCCAACCTTTTTTCTGTAGTCTATTTTAGTAGGGGAACCCCTCCCCAAAAAAGGGTATAAGGGCACTACTGGGGGACCTAGGAGACCTGAACGATGGAACCTGCAGACCGGGTCAAGGTTCGTAGGATGAACATGACTCGCAACTTGCTAAGGCGTGGTCACTATCCCAGTGAGCGAATCCGCGCGACAGGAAGCGCGGCCTCAATTTAAGCGCGCCGAAGCAAGGCAAACTGATCCTTGCCTCCTTGCCCTTTGCCGGGTCATGGTAACCGACAGACTATCTTGCCGACTCAAAACTGCCAACAAGACCACATCCAGCCCAATGCTTAGACCCCCCAACAGCTTGCTGCTCTGAATCGCCCCGCCAAGGCTTCCAGCTGTCGGTAGTAGATGACCTTCAAACATGCTTCAAACCGTCCATTTGCTGAAGTTCCCCGGAAAAAATGCGTCCAGTAGTAGATTACCTTCAAACCAACAGGGGAAACAACATATCCTTTTCAGCACATGGAAGGGCAGTTTGGCAGGCTAGAAAGCGGTTCTCCTTTTGGATGTCCTTTATTTTAAACCTACCAAAAACCTGAGTGCCCTCCAAAAAAAAACGAGCCCCCCCCCCCGTTTCGAGCCCATGGAAGACCTCCCCACGGCTTCCAAAGCCTCCCGCCCCGTCCCCCCGTCCACCCGCCGCCATTCCACCGACGCAGCCCCTCCGCACCTCGGCCGCGCCCACCTGGTCCTTGCAGTCCAGCAGCGCCCCGCCCAAGGCGCACCAGGCCTCCACGTCCTGAACGGCCGCCCGCAAGAACTTTTCGGCCGGCGAAAAGGACCGCTGGAAGCCACCGGATTGTTTTATTTATTTATTTTTAATTTGTTATTTGTTTTGCGGAGGTCATCTTTTTGAGGGAATCTGTTTTTTGTTTGTCTTCTTTTCTTTTTGTGGGGGGGGGGGGGGGGTTATTGAGAAAGCTGTCATTTGTTGAGGGTGTGTTGTTGCTTGTTGGGTGGTGTTAAAGGGAAAGCTGTCATTTTTGTGGGTTTTTTTTGTGTTTTGGTGGTTTTCAAGGGAAAGCTTTAATTTGTATAGGGTAGGGTTTAAAGGAAAACCAAGAGGAAGACCACTAATGTGATCCTGTATTGTTTGTTTTTTTGGGGGAGGGCCCTAAAAAAGGACTCCAACAATGGCCAAAGGTTGCCTGTTGGTCTCCCTGTAAACCTCAGACAGGTACCAGCCCTTTTCAAGGTCCATTTTTTTGGGAAAAACGACATAAAGAGGAGGGTACCCTCAAGAAAAAAATGGTTTCCCTTTAAAACCACCAAAAAACAAATTCCCTCAGAAACTCCCTGCCACTAAACTGGTCTTCCCATTGGTGGTGACTGTTGGTTGAGGGGAGCGACACCAGCAGTGAAGATGGCACAATTCTCGGACGATCCGCCCGAACACCTGAGCAAGTTGCCCCTGAAGCATCCATTTGCCTGAATCCCCTGAGAAAAAGATGACATCTTTTCAGCAGAGATAGATGTCCATTGAGACCAACAGTGGCAAACAACAGATTCTCACTCACTTCCTGAGTGGACTGGTCAACCAAAAAGTCCAAACTTTCAGCTTGCCACTAGGCTGGAATTAGGACCCCAGCCAAAAAACATATATGTTTCGCCTGGTGAGTGGAAAACAAAGGGACCCAAAAAAAACAAAACACAAAAACCAAAAACAAAAAGGGGAGCTAATTCTGGGGAAGTAAACTGGTCCAACCCCACAAAGTTGAGAAAGAGTCCCCAAACTCAGCCGAAACTGAAGCAACTGACCGAGTCCGCGCCTGCGGATCCAGCGCCAATGCGCTCTTGGCATCCTGTCGGAAACCCGTGGAGCTGTTGGATGGGGCGCCTTTTTTTCCAGATGGCTGTGGGTCAAAAATAGGGTAACCCCAAAATGGAACCCCGGTAAGTGGCCACATGGACCAAAACCTGCGCTGCCCTGGTAGTTTAATTTTGACCCACACCCAGAGAAAAACCTGGTTATTTTGGGTTTATTTGGGGATTTTGGGCCAGGCACTAGGGTGTAGGACAACCCTTAGATTGGTGGTACAATATTTTCCTTGCTGGTGCGATAGATAAGGAACCCGCCATGGGGTGTCTGTTTTTCAATTGGGGAACCCCTGAAATGACCCAGAGGTTGGGTGTCCTTTAGGGAATGAAATATGCAACGACCCCGAGAAAAACAATCCAACTGGTGGCTTCCTTTATTCGGGAATTCGCGGGTGCATTCCATTTCTCACTCCCTCATTCTCGCCTGAGAACCAGCCAAGTTTCGAGGAACCTGAAAGATGCGCGCCAGTTCAAAGCTACTTTGAAAGAAGAGCAGACGAGAGGTTCCCAAACCTTGCGATCTCACGGCTCTTAACGCCGAAGCGAGTAAACATACCCCCCCCCCCAGCCCCCGCAAAAACAAAAGCGGACGGTGGCTTCCTTTTGGTAGGATGGCAAAGGACATGCGTCAAGGGACCTCAATGATCTTTTGCAAGCCTGAAAACCATACGCCTGTGGGCGGATTAGCCAACTATCAAGGGTTCATATGCGGTTCGTTCATGCTTTTGATAGAGACCCCGGTCCTGTGTCCAAAACCTGAGGGTCGCAACCTTTAGTGCCCCCAAAATGAGCTAAATGGAGGTCTGCAGGGGTTACTAAGGGCCCCACTTAAGGACTTGCAACCCCCTTGTAGTCCACCCTTTCTTCCATCAGATCAGATCATTCTTTGCTCTCCTTTCCTCATTCTTCCAACCCCCTTCCCCAATTGTTTGGGCTCCTTCCATTTGCTTCAGCCCCCTGGAAAAAAAAAAAACATATTTCCAGTAGTGCCTTTAAAAACAACAAGGGAACATAATAAATAATTTTAACCAAATGGAAGAGCCCCTTCCCCCAATTTGTTTGCGCTCGGGTCCCGAGCCAAGTTGTCCGGAGACGAATTCATAATTACTCGGTTGCTTTCTGCTCCCCTGCCAAAAATGGTCACTTTTAGTGGTTTAATACGGAAAACCCATTAGTTGGCAAAATGTCATTCAGTCCCAACACCCGTTGCCAAAATGCACCTCTGATACACTGAGCTGACTCTTAGAACCTTCTGGTTCCAGGGTTCTGAACATCTGGTGGAGGGGTAGGTCCTAACGTCCGTTGGCAAAATGCGCCAAAGCCAATCTTCCGACTGAGTCGTGTTCCCTTGGCTTCCCTTTACGCCCAACCCCAAAACACCCGCCGTTTTTGGGCAGTGCCGTGGGGAATGACCACTTCTATGCCATGAAAGGGCCTAACCCCAAAGACTCAATGGTTCACAGAACGGGGGATTCCCCTTGTATCGCAGAAGTGGTCAGATAAACCCCGAGGGATCCCACGCCCCGCAGCTTTTGGGGTCAAATGCACCAAAGCCAATGACCCCCAAATGAGTCGCGCTCTCTTGGACTGGGCCGCTGTTGGGGGGCCCAACCCCCCCGAATTCGCCCGGGGCCAATGGCCTGCAGGGCCCCCACGGTGTCGTCCAGGTCCAGGCGCGCGCAGGCGCGCGCCGCCCAGGCGTCGGAGCGGCTCAGGTCCAGGGCCAGGGCCTCGCTGCAGTCGGTGACCACGTACTGGTTCTCACCTGGAAAGGTCGTGGTGGGGTGGTGGGTTTCTAGTAGTAGTAGTAGTAGTAGTAGTAGTAGTAGTAGTAGTAGTAGTAGTAGTAGTAGTAGTCGTAGTGGTGGTGGTGGTGGTGGTGGTGGTGGTGGTGGTGGTGGTGGTGGTGGTGGTGGTGGTGGTGGTGGTGGTGGTGCTGGTGGTGGTGGTGGTGGTGGTGGTGGTGGTGGTGGTGGTGGTGGTAGCACCCTTTCAATCCCAGAAGCGCCCTTGCGCAGAAGTAGGTTCTGAATAGATCAAGACGGCGGTCGCAGGGCATAAATGAAGCAGTGGGTTAGCTTGATTTGCCGCGTTGAGTCGGCTATGAGCAGAGAACGGAAGCAGTTTGATGCGCATTTACAGCTACTGATGTGCCCGTATATGTTTATTAGCTTGTCACACGGGTCATATCACAGGCTCGGAAAACTACTGAGGGCCTACCCGAGATAGATGCTTTCTTCTTAGGTTTGATGCTCACCAAGATTTCATTGTTGATGCCCGAACTTTCGCACAGTTACCTGGCAGAGCTTGGGCAGCCATGAAACGGTGAACCGTTTGCGCACTTTAGAGGTGTCGAGCTGAAAAACCTCGTGTTGTTTAAGACCTTTAGCTGGGCTAGCCATGAAGCGGTGAACCGTTTGCGTACTTTGGAGGGGTCGACCGCAAAAGCCTTAGGTCTCTGCAGTTGGCTTGATACTTTTTCACGAATCCAACATGCTGCTAGACCTGTGCGGCCGGGAACACATCTAAGCCACACTCGGCCATAAAGTCAAGCCACACTCGACCCCGCCGCCCGTGAAACAGGACTTGAGATACGGGTTCTCTGGCGACAAGTTGGGAAATTCCAAGCAACGGGGGGGGGGGGCAACAATTTGAGAATACGTCCTAAAGCTTGGTGATCAGAGGTGAAAACAAAAAAGCATGGTTGCAGCGGAATGTCAAAAACAAGTTGCATTAGGAGTGAATAAGGAGTATACTCTCGGGGGGGAAGTTGTTTGGTCAGTCTGGAAGCGGGGAGGGTGAAAAACAAAACAAAAAAGTGGCCACCAGGGCTGAAGGCGGGGGGTCTGAATCAATGAAGACTGAAATGAAGTGTCTGGTTCTCTCTGGCCAAAGCCAAAGATTTCGGACATCAGACCCCGAAACCATAACCCCGTAAGCAAACACAGAAAACAAGGCATGGACAAGGAGTCAAGGAGTGGTTTGGGAGTGTGGTCGCCTGGCGACACGTTGGGGGAGGAAAAACCCAAAAGTCTGGGATTGGTCCAAAAAAGAGTGATTTGTCACGGAGGGATGAAACAGGGGGCAAAAGAAGCAGAGCTCAAACCGAATCCAAGCAACACGAAAGTATGCTCAGCCTGCGGAAGGGGACGAAAACCCCAAAAGTCAACTCAAGGAGGCAGGCTCGCAAGCCTTTTCATCCTGGTTCACCCATTTACCCCAACTAGTCCCTAAGTCAGGTCAACAAAACATGGTAAAAATCCAGGGGAGCAGGAAGCGAGTAAGCCCTCGCCTGTTCTCAGTTTGGCCTTGGCCCGGGTCACGTAGGCGGGCACGTTCCTCGGCGCAAAATGGTGCTCTTCAGCTCGCTCAATCGAGCAGGCGGGAGTCGCACATGTAGTGGAAATTAAATTATCTACAAATCGCCCTGTATCTACTGGGCTGCCCTCAGATCTCCCGCTAAAAGTGACTAACTTTTAGTTGGTTAAATTCGGAAACTGCCACTAAACACCAAAAAGCTGAAAGGCTAAGGAACCGGATGGCTGGGAGCCACCAAGTCTTGTATCTCCTTGGCCCCATTTGTGTTTCCCTTGAAGGGGTATTTTACGAACGAAATCTCCGCTCCATCTACATCTACAACTGGGGCTTTTCCAAAGCTGAATTCGGGGAGCAACAAAACCTTTACACTGAGCTCGCTATACCTCAATAGCAGTCAAGGTTAAGGTTGACATTTCCCAACAAATGGAAAAGGTTACCCGTGGTCATTTGGGAGCCAAACGGCATATTGATCAACCCCCTGTATGTGTCTATTTCTTTGTTTTCCTTGGGTGTGTCAAGGCCCGTTGGGTAGAGAATGTGCTCAGCAGGGAATGTGGTTGAATGGACCCAGGAAATG
>CAUJNA010003706.1:65000-67500 GCA_963377175.1 Effrenium voratum | reverse complement strand
TAAAATCCATAGACAGCCCTCTTCCCAATCCACGTGAATAAAAACAAGGGCACCCTGAATCGTTGTTGGTAGTCGATTGTAAAGCGACACTCCAATTGCTGAAGTCTCGAGGAAGACAACTTTTAGTATGGCCTGTAGTGAGAGGCTCCCTTTAAAGACCACCCGCAAAATAAAAACCATCCGATTCAGGTGGAAGATTAGGAGCGAATCATGAGAAAAATCGCCGTGTCTCCCCTGGCATCGGCCTCGCTCTTGGTGCTTTCTATACTAGGGTACTTTCTTGCGAAAAGAACACAGCTTAAGCCAATGGGTGTGGCTCAAAATTGAAAAGCCAGGGCAAACCGCAGGTTTTGGTCCATGTTTCCACTTACCAGGGCAACCCATTTTGGAATTCCGGTTTTTTGAGCCACAGCCAGGCACAGCCAAATGGAGAAAGGAAAACTGGGACAACGAGCGTGTCTTTGCGTTTCGGCCGGGTCGAACAAATCGGAACGCGCGGCCTTGTCGTTGAGCTTCAGCGCGGCGGAGCAATCCTGCCAAAACGGCAACGCCTGGTTGCCCGCGATTGCCCTTGGCTGGCTTCCTTTTGAGATCCGCCGAGTTTTGTCATAGCTGGTCTTGGTAGAACCGCACCTTGCAAGTCGTCGTTTTCCTTGTAAATCACTGTTTGGCCTATCGAGATCATGTGCGAGTTCGAGTTGTCCGCTCCGCTTGAAACAGAGCCACAGCGCTTGGGATTGAACGCTTAAGGGAAGGCGAGGGACGTTGATTTCTTGGAAAAAACGACAACTGGCAAAGTGCCGTTCTACCGAAGAGCAGACTCCCCACGAAAACGTGGGAAGTCAGAGAGACAAAGTAAAACTCGGCATCCCCCCCCCAACAAAACAAACGGCTGAAAAATAAGGAAGTAACTACCAGTACTAGGTTCTCCAGTAGACAGGTTAGAATAAGGGTACCCTGTTTTTCCCCAACAGCTGAAAGCTTTGGGGTCTCAGCCCAGATAGGCTCCAGGGTGGTCCGGGGCGGCCCTGAGGTAAGGTTCCACGAGGGTTCCACCCGGGTTGGGTTCCACCAGTGTTCCGCGAGATTCTGCGAGGACTGCACGGCAAGGTGCGAGCACTAAAAAGTGCAACTCATGCTGTTGGGGATATCACCCGAGCTTATCTGTAGTCTATTTTAGTAGGGGAACCCTCCGAGAAGAAAACAAAAAAGTAAAAGGGCACGCGCGCTTTGAACATCAGGAAGGTTCGCTCGAAACACACTCACCACCGCCCCCCCCCCGCCTGACCGGGCCGGCACGAGTTGTGACTTCCGTCGCCAGACTTGTCGTTTCCCTTGCATTCAAACAACCCAAAAGAAGGGCATGATGCTTTGAGGCTAAACTTTTTAAGGTACCAGGGAAATCGACAGGGTGCGTGCCAAAACAGGCGGACCCCAAAATGGTGGTTCTCCTGTTGGTTCCCTTTCAAGCAACCCGAAAAGTCGAGTAATTAGTCTGGATCCCCGAAAAACGACACTCACACACACAAACACAGACACAAACACAACACACAACACACAACACACACACACCCACCCACCAGCCCGCCCGCCCACCCACCCACCCACCCACCAGCCAACCCTCAAGCACTTCACACGCGCACGCGAACCGACCGCCAACCGAGCTCCCGTGCGCAGACGACCGCGCGCACCGAACCGCGCGCGTCCTCGATGGTGCCCTCGAGGTCGCCGAGGGCCACTTTGGCCTGCGCCCGCATGGCGTAGAGATCCGCCAGCTCCTCGCGGAACACCAACGAGTTTTTCCCCGCACCCCACTTATGGAGGCCTCGTTCTCACCCAAAAACGGGCGGGAATGGGGGGGAATTTGTGGCGGGAGGACCAGAAAACCAAGGGGTGCGAGTGCGTGAACCCCAAGCTTTTTGGCAAAAAAGAAACAAAAGCACGGGGCTGGTTGTTTGCCCCCAAGGTTTTTGGAGTCAGAGAAGAAAAAAACAACTCAAAACCAAAGGTTGCTGTTGGATGAATTCCTTTTGTGGCAAACTGGGCGGTGCCCAGATCTTTGGGATCTGACCGAAGGAATCAGCCCTACCAAGCCCCTAAGGATGAAGAGCCTAAGCCAAGCTGGGCTGTTCGCATGGAATCCCCAACTAAATATCGACTTAGTTAAAAACCTAGAAAAAAAAGGAGATGGCTGAGAAACACCAAGTAAGGAACAAACGGAATCGAGCACGCAACAACTCATGTGAGGATATCTGTGAACGCGAGGGTCTAAGAATTGGAGTGGGCTGAAACGATGGCACAACAGTTGTGTACATCTGAGAACGGTTTGCAAGTGAAATCGTTTTACAAAAACCTAGAACACGGTGCCCGGTTCCCCATGGGTATGAAACATGGCTCAAAACATGGTACCCGAGATGGCAAGTTGGTATATGGATGCAAGACTGATACCTGCGGTTGGCCCAAGTTTTTGTTTTGAGCCACCCAAGATACCAAGAAACCG
>CAUJNA010003706.1:25000-57500 GCA_963377175.1 Effrenium voratum | reverse complement strand
TACCGGTTTTATGAGCCACAGCCATTTTATTACTACAGCCATATTATTACTCCCTGCACCGCCCTTACCCTCTCCATCTCCCCCCCCCCGCCCAGCCCACTCGCCCAGCCCACGCCTGAGTCGGCTTCCTCTCCTCTTTCTCGGAGGGCGGCCGCTTCTTAGACTCCACCCGCTTCTTTCGGAGGCCCTTCCTTGGTTGCTCTTGAACACCTGCAAAAAGTGTCCACTTTTTTTTTGGGGGGGGTTAGTTCAAAAAAAACACCACCTTTTTTCCAAGCAAAAAGTTAAAGTCGAAAGATCCAACCCAATAGCAGTCAAGCTTCTTGCCCTTCTTCTTCCTCTTCTTGGACTTCTCCACCTCCTCCTCCTCCTCCTCTAGGCCCTCACTGCGCAAGTCGGGAATGTTGGCAGAAACTGGATCGCCAAAATCGGAGGGACACGCATTTGGGCGTGTCTTTTGTTAGGTGACCCCCCAAAATGGATTCGGTGGTCCGTTTTAGTTTGCGTTCAAGACCACCAGGAGCAGTTCGTGAAGGTTGTGGGATCAAGGAGTTCACTTCTGTGATACAAGGAATCTCCCGTCAGTCTTTGGGAAGCCCTTTCCGGTGTGTCACAGAAGTGGATTCCATTTCCCACCGACCAAGAGAAAAGAGGTACCCGGCAAAAAAGACGAGCCGCCGATTTGGTGTCCCTTGAAACCAAGCTAAGATGGGGGGAGGGGGTGGTCTTTGTTCAAATTTGGACATGGTTTTCCTTTTGATTTCCCCTTAAAGCCAACCAAAAAGGGGGTCCCCTAAAAAAACACGCCACGGGTTTTCTTCAACAAACTGGGCATTGGGAAACCTAAGCCCAAGAGTCTGAGATGTCAGCACTCCCCACAGCCTCTAGCCTTGGTTCCCAGATCCCCTGCTAAGGGTGTTGTAACTTCCAGTGCTATGAAAGCTACCACTAAACCCTACGCACCCTAACCTAAGGAACCGAGTGGTTGGTAGCCACCAAGTAAAGAGGAACCAACTGCCAACCACCAAGTTGCTCTTCGCGCTGCTATTGGCACACCCAAAACTGGTACACATTTAAACAAATCAGGAACATCAAACCGCGCTTTTCCAAACGGGTGTCTGGAAAACCGCCTAGAAGAGACATAAAAGCAAAAGGGACCCAAGACACACATGATGTGTCTCTAAATGGTGAAGACTTCTTTTGGTCGCTTACAAAACCAACAGGATGCATTTGTCATTTGCCTCGAAAGGACACATGAGGAAAGCTGGAGAAAAGAAGACATGTTGCCTGTTGGTCTATTTGGAGAAACACAAAGAGCTCAACACGAGCCATTTTTCTAAGGAACCTTCTGCAGGGTTTGTTTGACGACAAATTCGCCTGAAGCCCTGGTGTAATTGAGATGATCCAAGCTTCCTTTAGGATGTGGACAAAGCTCAAAATGCTGGATATGGATCCCTAATATGGGTGTGTCTTTTTTGAGGATAACTCTGTTAAAGCGCTGTTAACGGGCAACTCCCCCTTCACGGAACGGCGAGACACCCCCCGATTCGAACCTCCCGAATCGGCAGTGGCTCACTTCGTGTTTGCTGCTGCCCCCGCCGCAAAAAGTGGGTCCCGTGCAACCGAAAAGTGAAGTCCACAGCTCCAAGCAAATAGCCAGATAGATTTCACACTTTTACACTTTCCACTTTACACAGACTCGAGCAAAAGCGTGAATGGCCAAATAGATAGACTTCAGATCGACTTTTACTAAAAAAGCGGGGGAAGTCGCCAGAAAGTTGTATGCGACTTTCCGTGGCCACAGGACGTGGGCGACTGGAGGTCAGATCCCTGGTTGGCGTTCTTTGCCGTGGGGGGGGGGGGGGAAAAGCGAGTTGCCACTCAACCACATAGAAAATCAAAACCAAAACCAGCCCCAGTTCCAGAAAATAACACTACGCCAACTTTCTAAAGACTCAACTCAAAACCTAAGGGGCCGGATGGCTGAGAATCTGGGAATCTGGGCTTGCCACCTCCCAGTTCTTCCACTTAACTAACGAGCAAAACCAAGCACATAGCCAGATAGGCTTCGTCTGGAGATCAGGACCCCGGGCAATGCACTTTCGCTCAAATCCCCTGGTTGGTGCTCTTTGCGTGCTGTGGGAAGCTAACACTTAACCAAGTAGAAAATCAACCAACAACAGCCCCAGGGGTTACCAGGCGCACCACTCAACCCAGGGAAAAGAAAAAAACGCTCAAAAAAACACCATGCCTCGGGTGTTCCAAGCGTCGAACAACTCAGATGCCCGGTGGATTGCCAGGCGAAAAAAGAAAAAACAGAAAAAGGATCGGCATCTTTTTTTGGTTGGTTCCGCCACATTGCTCAAGACCCCCACCCCCCACCCCAATTGGAGTGCGTGGAGCCCACATCCCGGTTGAGCTTCAAGGAATCGGGATCCTTCCCAACAAAAATGAAAAAGGGGCACCACTGGGCTGGGAAAACGCCTGGAGCGCTCCCCTCCGCCTGCCTTCCCCAGGCGCGCCAGCATAAAGACCACCGCCCGGTCGCAGTTCTCCAAGGCCTCTCAACAGATGTTTGGTCAAATTACCGGATGCCTCTCCCAACAGGTGGTTGGAGTCCTGCTAAATTCGTTGACCCCGGATTTGTCTAAACCCCTGTTTATGAATATCTAGGTCCTCCAGATTTGAGAGGTTAGAATAAGTTGGTACCAACTAGTTTCCTTTTTTGTCTATTTTAGTAGGGGAACCCTCCCAACCAACAAGGGGGTGAGAAAGGGATGCCTCTCCCAACTATTTATGGGGGCTGGGGGGAGAGAGGGGAGGGGGAGGGAGCCCAAATAAGCCCTTATTCAGCCCTTAATAAGGCCTTATTTATTTATTTTTTGGCTCCCTCCCCTCCCCTCCCTCCCCCGCAGCCCCCATGAACTATAGGTGGGGAGTCCTGCCTTTAATGTTGACCCCGGATTAATGTTGACCCCTGTTTATGAATATGGGGAGCGCTCCCTCCAAAAGAGGTCTGAATCCCCACTAAAACCAAGGACACCCCCATATTAATAAACTGGGGTTTATTAATCAGGGGTCAACATTACATTTGTTTCATTGCTTTGCGGAACTTTAGTGCGAGGTTCTGCTTGGACAAAAAAGAACTTTACCAACTGATTTACAGCATCCCCTTGAAAAGCAGGTGGCTTTTCGGATGTATCCTCTGCTCTATTCCGACGAGAGAGGCGATTGCCAGGATCGCGGGGATGGCAGGGCAACTTGCCATTCCCCTAAAAAGCTACTGTGGGATGGACGAAATCCATTTCGCACCTACCAAACCCAACGGAATGACTCCATTCCCCTGTTAATACCAACAAACGTTGTGGTTTCAACCTCGTTGCAAAGTGGAGCGAACGGATTTCACCCATCCACAGTATTAAACCGTCTTCATACTTCCAATGCTGCTGGTCAGTCTCCAACGAGAAGCCATAGCAAGCGCCTTTGTTTGGGGGGGGAAGGTTGACTGAGACGGATGCTTCCCTCCCTCAGCGGCTTCCAATATACATATATTACACTTATATACAAGCCAAGAAAGGTCTTCTAGCACAAAACATAGGCCAGCATATGGTTAGGGTTGGGACCAGCTCCGTTACCAAACCTCAGGTGGCTATCGCGCAGGGATTGCATGTCACAGGGCGGAGCCCCTTGACTCCATGGGTCACCTTCAAACCGTTTTGCTTTCAGCAGGGATCCGGATGCATTATACACCGATCGAACATTGCAACTTGTAAATGGTGGTTTCCCTTTTTATTTGGTGTTGAAAAAGCCAGCCATGTTTCAAATGGTTGCAAAATGGAGATCTTTTAAGGAGCCCTGTCAAACAAGTCGCGTTGTAGTCGTATCCCCACCCTTAAACCCCAAACCCCCTCTACAAGCAACGCAGAGGGATTGTGGGGAAAGTGTTTGTTTGATTGCTAAAATAGCTTTTGTTTGATACCGAACAGTTGTTCTTCTTGATTGATGGTCATCCCCAACCCAACCCCCCCAAGCTTCGATCCCTTGCCATGCCTTCTCATTGTGGCCCAACTGAAGCAAGGCGGCACCCAGGGTAGACATCGCTAGCCTCCAGCAGGCCCTTTCCCGTGTTTTCGATTGCTTTCTGATGATGAGGATATCCCCGCCTCAAAAATGGAATTGAGGGAGGGGAGTGACACCCCTGGAGTTCCATTTATGGTAACCCATGCTCACGTTTTATGGGAAGACTGAGACTTTTATTGCTTTCTGGTGACGTGGAAAGTGCCCCCCCCTCATTTGTGAAATTGGGGGGGACCCCTGGAGTTTCATATATTGTAACCCATGTTCCTTTTCTGGGGAAGACTAGATATATGGAATTAGGGGACTTCTTTTTTGCGGGCTCACTTTGGAGGTTGCGCAAGAGCAGGGTAAAAGGGTTTGAACTCCTGGAATCCAAGTGGCGAATGAACCTGCCTAGACAAAATCCCAGTTGCTAATTAGGTGATTCGGTTTCCCTGCATCTTTGGGGTTCATGTCCTTTTCAGAACCACACCTGTTGGCAGCCAACCATAGTCTTTTCAGCCATCATTCTGTAGAAATGGGTTAGGTACCATTTCCTCGAGCTCTGGAGATTTGCTCCGAACAAAACCAGAGCGCGGCCAAGCGTCACGAACAACCCCCACGCCTGCACTCTGGGTCGAGGTCTAGCGCGCGTTCACAGTCCTGCGGAGATTCGGCTGCCTCTCAGCTCTCAAAAGGGAAATGGGCTTTGTCGCCCAAAATAGGGGGAACCTTCATCCGTGGAATTTGCTAGTATGGTTTTCCTTGAGCAGTACCCTCTAAGAAAAAAGTATGCCTTGAACATAACAAGCCGGTAGTTAGCTTAGCACGGGTGTTCACGCATTTGTAGTGGGTAAACCCCATGCATGACCCACACAATTGCGCTAAGCCAGCCGTTTTGAAAGGACAAACACTATCAGGTGTCCTTCCGCTTCCGGACATGGGATTGCCCCACTTTCCATGAAAAAAGGACAAAACGTGCCAAAGATTCGGCCACGAAAAACGGTGGGACCATCCTCATTGGGTCTGGAATGGAGCCCTGAATGTCATCTCTCCGAAAATTGCCACGGGACTCAAACACGAAAACGCAACATGCCATGGCCCAATGCAATCAATCAAAAGGGCGGCCAGGCCCGTTTCTGGCTACTACCCGGTCCAGAAAGACCCCCTAAGGACAAAATTTGTCTACTCCGAAACATGCTTGAGGTTCCATGAAAGGCTCCCTAAAACCAATGGTCCACTCCGATCTCCGAAACTGGCTTCCAGAAACTTCTCGGGTATCCAGAACCTGGCGGTATCCATAGGTGCCATGTTCGAGAGAAGGGTGTTCCATCATGACCCCCTACTAATCAACCCCAGTTCATTCACAGGGGAATGTACCTGGGTTTCGAGGGGAATCGGACCGCAGGGGAACACACACCCCAATTCATCTGGGCTGTCCTCAGATCCCCTGCTAAAAGTTTAACTTTCAGAGGGTTAACTGGAAACCCCCCACTAACCTGAAAGTCCAAAAAGCCAAGGAACCGGATGGCTGGGAACCACCATGTAATCAACTGGAGTTGGTTGATTCTTGTGGCCATGGGTCAAAATCCCGGAAACCCCCCAACATCCCAATCCCCACTAAAATAGGTTCTAAAAAATGGGCGGCGAATGCACGAACCCCCCCCCCCCCCAAAATGAGATCCCAAAACGGTTTTGACAACCACAGCCATACTGTGGATGGACAAAATCCTGCATCACCTGAGAAACCATGGAATGATTCGATTCCAACGTAAATACCAACAAACCTTGTGGTTTCAACTATGGCTTCTTTTTTTTTAGTGGTGCGAATTTCGCAACCATCCACAGTATTCAGGGGTGAATAAGGGATAGCCCCCCCCTTTTCCCAGTCAGAAAATGGGGTTGTTTCCCTGCAACCCACCACTGAACGGGGGTGACTTTGATCATGGTAAAAGTAATGAGGCCACCATGGGCTCAACCTCAGCCATCTATTGTGTGCCTCATCTATTAAGGGGTGAATAAGGGATAGGCCCCCTCTTTCCCAGTTCATTAGACACCAATGTGGTGCGAGTTGGATTTCGCAGCCATCCACAGTGGCTCAGCCTCAGCCATCCCGTCGATTCGCAGGCGCCTCCACGGACTCCCGGTAGCACTTCTGCCGCAGCCGCGCGCGGCCGCGGGTGGCCCAGGGCGTGGCGCTGTCCTGAGCTCCGCTCCGCTTACCGCGCCCGCGAGGCCCAAGGAGAAATGTCTCTGACGCCAGAAATCGAATCCACGAATCTGTGATACAAGAGAAAGGGCCTAACCCCAAAGGCTATTTTGAGAATAGAAAGGGGGATTCCCTTGCACCACAGAAGTGGGGAGAAAAACAACCGGCAACCAGCTAAAACAACACCTGAGCGGGTCCTCATAGATTTTGAGGACCCCACTTTTTGGTTGAGGGTTCGGCCTTCGGATCAGTGCGCTCCGCCATCGCAAGATTACACCTCACTTTGCTGCTCGATGTTATCAAAAGGCGCATCAACTCAAAGTGGCATTGGTATGTCTTTTGCCAGAGCGCCATTTGAAACCACTGGGAGGAAGGGTATGTAAAGTTCCTGTCGGGACTAGAGCAAGGCCCACGCTGGTAGAACCCAAAAGGTCAGGTATTGCGCGCTCAGGTCACCTCCACTTGTAAAGGCCCTTTCCCTCTGTGTGCTTTGCTTGTCTTGTTGTGTTTTGTGTTGGTTTGTTGGGTTTGTTGGGTTTGTTTGTTTGTTTGTTTGTTGGTTGGTTTGTTTGTTTGCTTGTTTGCGTGCTTGTTTGTTTGTTTGTTTGCTTGCTTGCTTGCTTGCTTGCTTTGCTTGGCTTGCTTGCTTGCTTGCTTGCTTGCTTGCTTGCTTGCTTGCTTGCTTGCTTGCTTGCTTGCTTGCTTGCTTGCTTGCTTGCTTGCTTGCTTGCTTGCTTGCCTGCTTGCCTGCTTGCCTGCTTGCCTGCTTGCCTGCTTGCCTGCCTGCTTGCCTGCTTGCCTGCTTGCTCGCCTGCTTGCCTGCTTGCCTGCTTGCCTGCTTGCCTGCTTGCTTGCTTGCTTGCTTGCTTGCTTGCCTGCCTGCTTG
Organism: Effrenium voratum; assembly: GCA_963377175.1. Lineage (NCBI taxonomy): Eukaryota > Dinophyceae > Suessiales > Symbiodiniaceae > Effrenium > Effrenium voratum. The sequence continues at coordinate 50,349 of CAUJNA010003706.1, read as the reverse complement.
CCTGCTTGCCTGCCTGCCTGCCTGCCTGCCTGCTTGCTTGCTTGCTTGCTTGCTTGCTTGCTTGCTTGCTTGCTTGCTTGCTTGCTTTTTTTGTTGTTTTGTTTTGGTTGGGTTTGTGCGTCTTTTTTAACACCCCTTTAGGCCCGCAGTTTCAGTGGCCATTCGTTCCACAGGGAGGATGTGGGGGTTGAGTAACATAGCATTTGTGGGAGGGTATCCGGAAGATCAGTCTCCTGTTAAAAGGTACCCCCTGTCAGGTGCCATGTTAGTGGGAGTGAGGGTATTCGATGTATACCCAGGCTCAGGTAGGAACCGTTTACCCAAGATGGCCCTGCTGGACGAACTAAATCATGTGTAATCAGGTGGAACCACCTAAGATGGACATGGCATCCCCCCTACCATAAGGGGGAGGGTGGCCAAAAGAAGATACAATCCCAATGCAGAACCAGGTGCCCTCCCTCCCACATTGCCGTGGCACCTGTGCAAAATACCTGCAAGATCAAAGTTCCTCTTGGAGGGACCATCTCTCCCTGTCAGGTGCCATGGTGGCAGCGTGTATTTAGGGAGTTCCTCGAGCCATCAACGTTCACTGCCGCTTCCCATTTACCTCAAGAACCAGGGCTTCAAATCCAAACAGACATCCAAACCATTCACACTTTCGACCATCTCAGGCGCCATGTTTCTGGGAAAGCCCCCTAAACCCGAAGCCCTAACCAACCCCAAAAGCCGAACCCCGCCCCCCCCGCCCCCCGCGTCCCCCGCTTCGCTCCGCTCCGCTTCGCCCGGGGCGCGGGGCAGGCGCTGAGGGCCTGGGAGCAGTCCAGGTCGCAGGCGGCGAAGAAGCCCCGCTGCAGCTGGGCCTCGCAAGGCGTCGCTCGCGTTGCGTCGCTCGCGTTGCGGCGGAAGGTGTGGGGAAGGCCCGGGGTGTTGGGTGCGGGGGGGATGGCTTTTTTTTTGGGTATGGTTTCCCACTTGCCTGCAAGAATCAGGGGGGAGGTTTGGTGGGTTGGATTGGAGCCAAGTGGTTGGGAGCGTGGTGGTTTGGCTATTTAAATCCAAAGGCTCCAAATCGCCCAAGTTTCCTCATATGCCCCAACCACAAGCTTGGTAGGTAGGGAAATGACCATGACCTTCCGACGTGCTAAACAAATGTACCGGCTTTGCGGAACTCCCGAATACTGGAACTATAAGGGTCATTCTATTTCTCTTTCCCTGCCTATCAAACCAGCAAGATAAAACCCATATAAACCCTCCCAGCAATCAAGCTGACAGGTTGTGGGAATACGGCCCGGAAACTATCTACTTCCATAAAACCGGCTATAGGAGTCAAACATGGGGTAACCCCAAAATGGGTTGCCGTGGTAAATGGAAAGGGTAGTAGTGTAATGTTGAACCATATCCAAACCCATCTAAACCAGTGGATCCCATCTATTTCTAGCCAAACTCACCGAAGGCCTATGGTTCTCTGCAAATTTTACTTTAAGTACCCACGGCATGAGAGAAGAGGACTCCAAAAGGAACAAACCCGTGCCTTTGTGTTTGTTGTTTTTGTGTTTGGGGGGGTGACTGATTTATCTTAGATGTTACCCCTTTTTAGCAACGCATAACCTGCTCCGAATGGTTTCTCAACATATAGCGGGCCATAAAAAATGGACTTTCTTCTAGTGTCCCTTCAAGCGCCAACCCCCAAAAAGGTCCACCATTTTGGGAGAGTGTCCAAACAAAGTGTTCCCCGCCACCCGAAAGAGCTCCAACAAAAACAACGACACCGACCACTACGGCCAAGCAGATGGCCGTTTCCCTTGCCGTTCCGGCTCGCTCCGAAGATTTCGGCCTCGGGAAATTCGCCGGTTGAGGTCCTCCAGATTTGAGAGGTTAGAATAAGTTGGTGCCAATGGTTTTCTGTTTTGTCTACTAAAGGTAGACGAAAACCCTCCCAAAAAAGGGGTTAGAAGTGGACACCTAGGGGGACCTTGTTGTGCGCATCGATGGGGGAAGTATCCAAGTACGACACCCCTTCCCATGCCCCGGGAGCAAAGGAAAACCTCTCCCCACCTCTTTCGACTGAAAAGAAGAAACAAAAAGGAAAAAAAGCGGCGCCTGTCCACGTATCAGCATCGCCTGGCCAAAACGCCAGCGGCGGTGGTTCAAGGACCCAGGCACCCTTTCAAGGGTCACTGGCAACGCCTCCTCTTTTCACAGATTCATGTCGGAACTGGAGACGGTTCACCTGCCTTGGGAAAGAAAATGGAGATGCCAAACATACTTTCTGTTCGGGGTTCCCTTATTCTGAAGGTCAAACCCACAAAAAACCCTTCAGTCTACTGGGTGAAGTCGTATGGATAGTCGATGTACATTCTCAAATCCTAGGTCCTTCAACCTGGTACAAAAATGCTGAACCCAAATCCGTGGGAAAGGATTGAAAAGGCGACCACATTTATGGCTGGGGTTCTCCCTTGCTGCCCTCCCATTACCCGGGTTTTGATTTCTAGCACCCAGCATTGTCTTGCAATGAGTTGGATATCCGCCTCGAATGTATGCAAGCGCAGCACGGCTCTGCTACTTGCACCACTCCTACCACTTCTATGGCAACTGCCTTCACCACTGCGACTGCCGCGTTGTCTCACTCGAACCTGAGAGAGATTGATCATGATGGCTGCTATTCTTGGAAGTCGAAGTCGCCCGCGACCTTTCGTGACCTCGCCCCGGAGGAAAAAAAAAGCCCTCGAGAAGATCCGGAGTGGAGGCACTTTGCGAGGATCCCGTGGGGTTGATAGGTTCACAGGTTCATAGCTGCCGTTGACGCGGGAGATGCAGCACACAGATACTTCCAGGCTGCACACGACAAATATCGACAGAGCACGGTGAGCGACCGGCAGTTTGGTTCATCCTGACTTGCTGTGGGCAAGGTCCAAGCTGACTCACTTAGCTCCACCAGGGAAACGAAGCCCTGAATCTAGCAAGAAACAGAGGGGGCCCGGGCCCGGCCCTGCTGCACTTCTGAAAAAACCTGGCAAAATCAGCCCTGAGCTGGAAAAAGCATCTCGTAACCGTTGAAAGCTGGGAAGCCCAATACGCCTTTCAGCATGCCTAGACAATGTTCCCTTCATTGCTGGTGGCAAAAACAGAATATCAAAGGAAACAGCCCTGACCATGAGTGGCCTGTTGGAAAAATCGATGGGTTCCCCCGGTGAAAACGGATGGCATAGCAAACCCATCTAAACCAGTGGAACCCATCTTCTTCTACCCGTGGCCCTGAACTGCTAGGTCCTCCAGTAGAGAGGTTAGAAGAAGTTGGTACCAACTTTTGTCTGTCTATTTTAGTAGACGAAAACCCTCCCCAAAAGAAGCTGGGTTAAAAAGTTGGCACCTGGCTGGGGATCGGAGATTCCCTGGTCGAAAAATTTCAAGAGCACCTCGTGGAGCCGGGGATTGTCCAGCAGCGCGGAGGTGCACGCCTGCGAGACCCAAGGGGCCTAAAGGTTCCCACGACTTTATGAGATCCGACCCCGGCCTCTCCAAAGAGATGCGCATGGAAAGGCTTCTGCTACATAACAAATGAAAATGACGATGTTTAATGGTGCGATATGATTGCCATGACCACTATGCAATAGTGTGGCATCTGGGCAAATGATTTTTCATCCTTCGCCGAAAAGAGAGAAATGGATCCCTAAGGCACATGAAAGAAACCTTCACTTGTGACGATTTTAAATTTAGAACCGGTCCCTTTGAGGGATCATTCCCTTTGGGAAACAGGAATCCGCATGTTTTATCACATAAAGGGAAATCTGGACCATTTGAGTGGTAAATAAAAGTGTGCGACGTTTTCTTGGCCAATCCACTCGTTTGGCAGTGAGGTTGGTACCCCTTTGGTTTGGTAAAGGGAAGCCAAAAGCACACCGAAGCCCCATTTTGTGGGGGTCCCCTATAAGATGAACCCACATAGGGGAACTCCCCAACATAATGTGAGGTTAGTCCCGAGGACCATGTTTAATCCCGTTTAGTCAAGAAATCATGGGGATCCTTTGACTAGTGGGGTCCTCCTTAGTTCGAAGTGAACATTAGGTGGCTTTATCTTAGGTGTCGCCTTAAGCCACCCCAACCAGAATGCCCTCAAAAATCAGACACGCATTTGGAACCCTTTTTTTTCCGCAGAAATCAATTGGAACTCGAACAAATGCTGGGTTTTCCCTTTGCTTTCCCTTCGAAACTTCCCCAGGAGTCCCGGAAAAACTCCGAAAACGGGACTCCCAAACTTCCATTTGCGTATTCGCCACCTGGAAAAAATGAGAACATATTTCCAGCAGTGACCATAGTGAATTCGATTCCTGTTAAAAACAAGAGGGGAAAATGAACAAATAGTTAGCTCAGCAAACGAGAGATGATTGTCCATATTTCTCCATGCTCACGCTGGGAGGGTACCCCTTAATTGGCTTGCATTGGTTTGCATTTGGATTTGAACCCCTGGTTCTAAAGGATAAATGACTAGGTCCTCCAGTAGAGAGGTTAGAAGAAGTTGGTACCAACTTTTGCCTGTCTATTTTAGTAGCCGAAAACCCCTCCCCAAAAAAGAAACAAGAAACCAAAAAAAATGGGTAATCGTTGGCCCCGAGCCGGGGGACCCCGATGATCTGGACGCCGCCCATCCACCCACACCGGGCTCGTCGCCGTCGCCTTGGCCACCTCCTCGGCGTCCAGCGCCAGCCGCATCTTCCCCTTGGCCGTCACCAGCCTGCGGGAGCTGCGGGAGCTGCGGGAGCTGCAGACGGTTCGGCGTCGGGAAGACATCGCCCCCAGGGGGAAGAAAAAAAACGCGATGATGTCCCCTCTCTCTTTTTTTTTTAGGGGGGGGGGGGGGTTAGTAGACCATTTTGATGTGAGCAGTTTTGATTCTGCCTCAAAGGGGGCTGTCCTTTGTTGAGGTAAGACACCCCCAAAACTTGAGCTGCTTGGGGAAACCAACGGCACACCAACGAGCCATTTGTTCAAAGAATTGAACAGCGGCCGCACCCATTCATGGCTTGGATTGTCCTTTACTGCCCCCAATTCTAATACCAGGCCTTCGGTTGTGACTCATTTGGGGAAGCTTTAGGAAACTGCTGAAGATGAGGCGCTTTGGAGTGAACCCCTAGGTCAACCACATGTTATGACCGAAAAACATTCTGTTGGTTTTTGTCACACCTCGTCAACCGCTTGGGGGTGGGAAAAACCATGGCAGAGGCCACCGGCCCGCCAGCAGTCCGCACGCTCCAGGGGCATCAGCTGCCCCAGCGCCAGGGCGGCCTGGCTGTCGGCGATGGCCTCCTCGGATTCGTCGAGTCGCTCCGCGCGGAGAAAGAAAAAAAACGCCGCGGGGCCCGGAGCTCTGCGGATGGTTTTTTTTTGCACCCCCGGGTAAACCGGAGGTTTTTTTTTGTGGCCTTCACGTGGTGGCTATTGCAAGTGGGTTTGCGACGGACTCCGAAAAAACCGAAGCCACCCCCCAGGGAAAAAAATCCAAACGAAGCAAGGAAAAACCGCTCCCCCAAACCTGGGCCCGTTTTCCGATCCGCGAAAAGTGAGACTCTCACTGTTCGTGGGTTAAATTCGGAAACTACAAACTGAACACCAAATTGGATGGCTGGGAGCCACCAAGAAACCGAAGCCACTTTTAGGGTAAACTGGGGTAATGTAGCCTTACACATGGTGGCCATTGCAAGTCGGTTTCCGGAAAAAAAGAAGAAGAAAAAAAAAGAAAAAAAAAAAAAAGAAAAAAAAAAAAACGGTTGGCTTGAGTAGATACCTTCTCAATTGTTGGTGGCTGGTGCAAGTCGGCTTCTCCGAAAAAAGCTGGTTGGCTCGGCAAGCTGACGAATACATGGCACAGAAGCCTCCCGACCCAGTCGTCTCAGGCCTTCTTTGGCCCAGTAAGGCCCAAGTAAGGCGTAGGTTTCCATGCAAATTGCAAGGAATCTTCGTTGGTTGCTTTCTGCACCCCTGCTAAAAGTTTAACTTTTAGTGGTTTAATACGGAAAACCCATTAGCTAGCAAAAAGTTAAAGTCCTAACATCCAAGCAAAATGCACAAAAGTTTCAAAGGCCTGATCTGGGGGGATCTGTTGAACAAAATATGTGGGGCACTTTTTGTTGGGATGACCCAAACAAATAACAAATTGCAAAAGTTTTCGGGGTGCGGATGCCCGAAATACTGAAAGCAAACCAACGATACTCGACCACGAAGCGCTGGTAAGTGACAGTAAACTGGAGGGTGTCCCTGTTGCCGAAAAGTTGAGTCTCAAAACGTCCATTTGCGTTACACTATGGCCGTGGGTCAACACCAATGGTGCCATTTTGGGGTAGGTGACTTCACCACCCATTTTAGAACCTATTTTAGTGGCTGGATTGGGATGTTCACTGGGTGGGTTTCCGGGGTTTTGACCCATAGCCCCATCAGGCGCTGGTAGATGATTGAACCACCAGGAAATAAATTAAATATATATCAAAAAAAAGGAATCGCCTTCTCATTTGTTTAAAAGCAAAACCCACCAAAAAGGACACCTGCGACGCCCATTGGTCGTTAAAAACCCACCAAGCGCTACGGGTCCGCGGGTCCCTCGCTCCCTCGCTCCCTCGCTCCTGCAGCTGCCCCATCTCCAGGTGGCACCTGCTGCGGCGCCACAGGGTCGTGGCGCCGGCCGCGGTTTCCGCCATGGCGCTTTCAGACGCCAGGAAGGCCAGGAAGGCGTCAAAGTCTGGCAGCGCCTCAGGGGGCGTGGGGAGGGTGGAGGGGTGGGGGGAGGGGGAGGGGAAAAAAATGCTCACTTGAGTGCATGGGCCAAAAAAGTCCCCAAACTGTTGATTTACCAAGTGGTCTTCCCAAAAAGTATGAAGTCAAGGCACTCCGGAAGTGAGATTTTGGGTGAGAAAAAGTCGGGGCAATTGGGGAGGCCTACGCTGATCACTTTAAAACCTATCTTGTTCGCCTAGATGAGCTCTTACCCGGTGTGCCGGAAACACCCCCCTCACTCTCACCCAAAACCAAAAGCAAGGGCTGAGGCGGTGGTTTTCCTAACCCAGCCTGGCGTGCACGAAAGAGCGGGATTTCAGTCTACAATTCAGCGTGGGCTAAGGGTAGGTTTCAGGTAGGTTTCACGTAGGTTTCAGGTAAGTTCGGGAAGGTTTGTGGTAGGGTCGGTTGAGGGTGGGTCCAGGGCGGGCTCCGCGCAGGCTTCCAGTAGGATTAGGGTCGGTTTGGGTGGGTTAGGTTTAGGGGGGTCCATTTCAGGCACGTTCATTGTTCAGGGTGGGTGGAAGTTACACAAGGTGGCCCCAACTGCCCCAGACGGGATTGTCCGGCACGTCACCTGCTTACCCCGCAGAGCCGAGCCCTACCGAGCCAAAACTGGTCAAAACTCCTTCTTTGTCCTATGCTCCCCCAAAAAAAAATAGGACTCACTACAGTGGTCATCAAGGCTCCTTTCTCCGCACAAATGGACTTCCTCCTGTCCAACATAATTAATGTTGACCCCGGATTAATAAACCCCTGTTTATTAATATGGGGGTGTTTCCCTCCAGAAGTGATAAATCCCCACTAAAACCGGGGACACCCCCATATTAATAAACCGGGGTTTATTAATCCGGGGTCAACATCAGAACACACCAAACAAATGGGCGCCCTTCAAAAGGGAAAAAGTCGTCTTCCAGCCCTCAGTCAGATTTCATCGGACCGGATTTTTTTCCCAACCAAAATCCCCACTAGGTCCGGTAGAGAGGTCAGAAGAAGGGCACCAACTTTTTTCTGTCGTCTATGTTAGTAGACGAAAACCCTCCCAACCCAAAAAAAAGAAACGGCAGAAAGGGCACCCATCGCTGGGGGCACCTCGCCCACCGAACCTCCGGTAGCCCTCCGAAGAGTCCGCCTGCGCCGGCTCCCCGCTGCGGCGAAAGGCCTCGCCCCGCACCTACCGAGCGGCGGTCGAGGAACCCGCGATGGGGTTCGCGAGAAAAAACCCGCGGAAGGGGCTGGGGGCGGAAAACACTTGACGCCAGGACTCGGTTCCCCTTTTTGGGCGTGTTTCTTTTACAAAAGTACCGGAATGTCAGGTTGATCTTTTGTTGGGGTGCCCTTTTTCGGATGGTTAAAGGGAAGCCGAAAGGAAACCGTTGCCAGTTGGGGCTTCTATATTTTGAGAAGCTGCTTCTTCCCACATAGCACCTGGGTAGGAAGATCAGTTTCCTCGGAGGAGACCTGTCAGGTGCCGCGTTGGAGGGAGACACCCGTCTTAAAAATGGTTTCAAGGGAAACCAAAAGGAAACCACCTGGTATTTCCTCACTTCCTGAGAGAAAATTTGCTAAAGAAAGCCAAAAACTGTTTGTGTCTGCCACTAAAATGATCTTTCCAAACAGTATAAAGTCCAGGAACTCAGAGAGTGCGGTTCTACATGCCCTTTAAACATCACCCACCCAAGGCGATGTTTAAACCATGCCAAAAGGGAAGTATAGGGAGCACTGACCAAGGTTGAGGGTGAGGTAAAGGGCTAAATCATGACACGCTGTCTTGTCAATACGCTGACGGAAATGTCTTAAAACAGTACCCCAAATCGCCATTCCCTCACTTCCGAACGAGTGGATTGGCCAAATAAAAAAGGCACCAAACTGTTCGTACCACCAAAACCTAAAAAGCGACCTTTCCTCCAGAAACTCAAACGGGAGTGAGGATCCCAATTATTTACCCCTCCCATGCTGTTTGTTGCTGGGTCTTCAATCCTTGAAGCCCCAACATCATATGCTGGTGTTGTTGTTTTGAGGGTATCCCGGATCCCCTTTTGGGTGCTTCTGTTTTTTGGGGGGGCTGCCCTAAAAAAAAGCCACACCAATCTTCGGCCGGCCGAACCCTTCGAGCTCTTTGAGATGGATTTTGGCTCAACCACATGACCGAAACGCAGCGGCCAGGAATCCGACTGCAACCCACATGAAAGCCGGTAGCTACATCCGAAGGTTTCAGGTTGATACGCATTCCATGGGGTTTACCACAGGGTGCACTCGCTTCCTGCGTTGATTGGCCAAAAAAAGTCCAAACTTTTTGTTTACCACCAAAATGGTCTTCCCAAAAAGTATAAAGTCCATGAACTCAGGGAGTGAGTGTATGACCCCTGTGGTCAACATGTGCTATCCTCGAGGGAGAGAAGCTCGGTTCCTCTCATCTTTGGGAATATGACCACCAACAACCCCAAGCAAAGGTGACTTTTGAGCACGCATATTGAAAAAGGATGCCAGGGAATGCTGCGAATATGACTTCTGCGCTTCTCAGGAAAAGTGCCCTGCGCGGGGTAGCTCATGCAGCCTGTCGCATACTGGAATCAAAGATGGTTTTCACTATCCCCAAACGACTGCCTCCAGAGGTTTAATGAGAACAACCACAATAGAATTGGCCACTATATCAGAGGGGCTGATGCGCCAAGATTGCGATTCCAAAACTCAACAGACAGCAACCGCAACCACCTCCCCGCCCCCCTCCCCCCACCCACCCTCCACCCCCCCCCTCTCTCCCCAACCACCCTCCCCAGCCCAACCCCCCCACCCCAGGCCCTAGTATCCACCCCCAACCCCACCCACCAACCTCCCCCCCCACCCCCCCCCTCCCCCCAGCCCCCCCGCCTGCAGCGCTAAGGGCACCTTCCCCATCCCCAAGCACCGCGACGCGTCCGCCACGGCCCCCGCGAAGTCCCCGTCCGCCAGCCGCCCCTCGCGGCGGAAGCGCCCAGCTTGCGAACTCCACTTGGCGCGTGTTTCTTGGAGGCACAGGAAACCCAGACGAAACCCAGCTTGAAGGGAAACCACCAGGAAACCCGAAGCTGCTTGAATTCGTATTTGACTTTGGAGGCCAAAAGGACCCTGGCCTTAGTGAAGAAACCAAAAAAGAAGCCATCTGGTGCAAATGTTCATAGGGCAGCCGAAATGGTGGACATCATTTAGCTGGGGATTCATGTCCACCAACCACTTTGGAGGTGGTTCATTACTGAAATTCATGGCCATTTGGCTCATCTTTCAAGGAGGTACCCTTCTTGGCTTAAAGGGATTCCAAAAAAGAACCTGTTGCGCCATTTGAGTCATAACCAAAACCTGGTACAAAAATGGTCGACCCAGAACCATGCAAAGAATTAAGAAGGCGGCCGCAGCTATTTATGGCTGGGATTGTCCCTTACTACCCTCCAAATACCCGGGTTTTGATTGTGGCGCCATTTTGGGTTGGTATTCCTAGTTTAAGACACGCCCATTTTGAAAGACAGTTAAGTTCTGAGCCGGGCCTTATGCAAAAAGCTGGGCTTCTGATGGTTGAGAGGAAACGGGGGAAAACCACAAGGGCAAAAAGTGGACGGCAGAACTCTCCGCGTAAAATTCGGCCCAAGCGTTTCCCAGCTTTGATCATTTGGTAGATGGCGAGGGTTGTCAACTCCGGCCCCAGTTTTTGTTCATTCTCTTTACTTGCCCACATGGGATTTGCGCCAGCTACTTTCACTCCACCTGCGGTTTCTTTCGGCCAGCCCTAAAAAGTAGTGCCCCTCAAACACAAACACGCGCACGCACACGCGCACACGCACGCACAAATGAATCTTCATTGAGGACTCTGGTGGACATCATGGTGAGGATTTACGTCCACCACTTTCAAGGAGTAACTTTCCTGTTAAAGCTTCCAAGCCACCGGGAGGCACTTGCTCGAACGATTCGCGGCCAATTCCGCGCTCCTGAGCCCGGTGGAGCCAAATGGTGGGCCAGCGATCCTCCTCGCGGCGGGCGAAAAAACTCAAGGGGGTCGCCTTTTTGCCCCCAACAGCTGACAGTTTTTGTCGGCTGCAGCATTTCTAAGCCTGAATACAGGAACCTTTAACCCCGAAACTAAAGTTTTCAGCTTTTAGGTCTTTGCCCAAATCAGCTCTGGGTGGTTTGGGGCAGCTGTCAGGAAGCATGCCAAAGGAGGGTTCTAGGGAAGTTCCGGGGCTGTTGGGGAAACCACCTGCGTGCTTCTTTGATCGCCGGCTCACCACCAGAGTTCGCTAAAATGTTTGCCCAACTCTACACCGAGAAAATATCGATTTGCAGATGGCTTCGCTTGCGAAACCTGCCAAACAAACGGCAGGAATATGGAGTTCGCAACATGGCGGGAGCCAACTTGTGCGCTTTCGTCGGAAAAAAATATCGGAAGGAGCTTTCAAAGAGACGAAATATCGGAAAGAGACGAAACATATCGGAAAACATATGGTGGTTGAGCCAACTTCTTTTCGTCTCCTCCTGCTTTTCGTGAGCCCGGCCACCACTCAGAAGCCGATTTTTCCCGAAGGATCCAGTCCCATGGATCCTCCGGCACCGGCTCGCTCTCTTTCCCTGACTGCCTGCGGCCGAACGATGAACAGAACCAAAACACCGAAGACACCAAAGCCACCGGGAACAAAAAAATAACGGAGTAACGAAACCCCTAACAACCAGGGAAGAAATCTAAAAGACACCTAATTGGATACTTACAACAAAAATATAACAATATAATGTGTTTCTAGTAACAATTACAACAAAAAGAACAAAACACATAATGACTAAACATCATGATGGAAGAACGAGAAACGACTAATAAAAGATAACAAACAAACAAAACACACAACAACCACAAAAACCCTAACAACTAAAAACCTAACAAACAAACAAAAAAAAACGCGAACAACCAACAAACAAACAAACAAAAAACACACGAACAACCAACAAACATACAAACAACTAAAAACCTAACAAACAAACAAACAAAAAGCAAACAACCAACAAATAAACAATCAATCAATCAATCAATCAATCAATCAATCAATCAATCAATCAATCAATCAAACAATCAATCAAACAAACAAGCAAGCAAACAAACAAACAAACAAACAAACAAAAACACTCAAACAAAAACACTCAAACAACCAACAAACATACAAACAAAGAAGAAAAACAAAGAAGAAACAAACAAAAAGCCACAAATAATAACAATAACAAGCACCAGAACGACTCCCACGAGCTCGCTCGGCTCGGCTCGGCTCGCGGATTCGTTCCTGCTCCAGGGCCGCATCGAAGGCCTCCAAGGCCTTCAGCGTGGCGCCCTGCGACAGCTCCGCGTCCCCCAGGTCCGACAGCGCCTGCGGCGGATTTTGGTTTTGTTGTTTTTTTGTTTCTTTTTTGTTTTTTTTTTTAGTTTTTGTTTTTTGTTTTTTGTTTTTCTTGGTTTTTTTGGTTTGGTTGTTTTTTTGATTGTTTATTTGTTGTTGTTTTGTTTTTTGTTTTTTTGGTTGTTTTTTTGATTGTTTATTTGTTGTTGTTTTGCTTTTTGTTTTTTTGGTTGTTTTATTGATTGTTTATTTGTTGTTGCTTTGTTTTTTTGCTTTTTTTTGTTTGTTTGTTAGGTTTTTCGTTGTTAGGGGTTTTTGTGGTTGCTGCGTTTTTTTGATTGTTCGGACCGGTGATGGGGGGAAAAACGGCTGAAAAGGGGGCGATGGATGCGGTAGAGGGAAGTGGGAAATTTCAGATAAATCAACCCTAGGTTATTAATAGGCGGGGTGAGGGTGTTGGGATCCACTAGGGGGGTTGTCGTTTCTGGGTGAAATGTGGGGATTTCACTTTGGGGGTTCGATTGGTGACTGGTTTGTTTTTTTGGAGTTCCTTGTTTGGGGTCAGATTATTTTATCAATAGTTCCCCCAGATCATGCTAAGGTTGACCCCGAATGAATCAACTCCAGGTTATTCATAGGGGGGTGGGGTGTTCCCCTCCAAAGGTGATTAATGCAACTCCTCCCCACTGGATCCACTCTTAAAGGGGCAGTAGGTACGTCAGGTACTTGGGCAATAACCATGGTGAGATAACCCACAGAAGCCATGGTTATAAGTCTAAGTCGGTGATATCCAGGCTTACAACAGGTACTGTTGACCCCATGTTCATCAACCTGCTTATTCATAGCGGGGGTGTCTATTTCTGTGGGGTGGGGGATCCAGATTTCTGTAGGGGAACACCACCAAAATATTCAACCATGAGCCGGGAGCCACTGGGACCACTAAAAAAAAAGAGCAATAGAGTACAAGGCAGTGGTTTGGCTAAACCCGTGTGGCTATGCCGGAGCGGTCAGCTTGGGGTACAGGAGGGGCAGTAAGCGGTTAGGAAGTGGTTCGTAGGTGAAAGAACCCACTGAGAGACTTACAATGGTCTGAGAGTAAGAAGTGGAACTAGTCAAACACAAAACGCCACGAACGCGGCAAGCTCAACAAAGGACCACCAAAAGTAGTGAAATCACTGTCGTTGATGTTGTTTTGGGAGGGCACGAAGGGCTCACATTCCAAACGGGGAGGAAAAGCGCGTACTTAAAGGGGCGAGGTACTTAGTAAGTGGTTGGTAAGCCTAGTTAGAGCCCACTGAATGGAGACTTATAATTTACCTAATTGTCAAAACCCTGGTCCCCCAAGATTTCCTATTTATCATGGACCAAACATGAGGGCCACCCGAAAAATGGTTTCCTTTTGGCGTCCCAAGCTTCCCTGCAGAACATGGAATCTCAATGGAATCGGACAAAAGGGGGGTTGCCAAAAAAAAAGGTAGTATCTGGCCTAGAAAATGGCTTTGGATCCGCCTTGTGTGGATTCCACCGAATTGTCTTCCCCCTGCTGGTCCTTCCCTTAACTAGTCCAGTAGAGTGGTTAGAAAAAGTGGGTGCCCACTTTTTTCTGTCGTCTATTTTAGTAGACGACACCCCTCCCAACCCAAAAAGGAACTGGCCTCAAGGCTCACAGCTTTTGCCACCTCCAACCCCTGGGTTTCGACCAGCCAAGGCTCGAAGGCGTGCGCGCGGGAGACGCTCGAAGGCGAGCCGCCATCTGAGCTGAGGAAACCGAGGTGTCTTTGTTTTGCCCGGGAAAGCGGGGGGGGGGGGGGGGCATGGACACATGGACACCTAGAGTCATGTTTTGCAGAGAGCCCTAAAAACCAAAACGCAAAATGGAGGCTGCAAAATAGATCCCAAGTGCTCGCGATGACGGGGGGGAGGGGAGAAGCAAAAGGGTAAAAGGTGGCCACACCTACTTCTGGTTGGCACCATATGGGGTGAGGCTTGGATGCTTTGATGAAGCGGAGAACCAAAAGCAGCTCCGCTTGTTGAGCAATTGGTCCAGGGCGGGTTGAAAACCAAAAGGGTTCAAAGCTTGATGGCTATTTGGATATTTTCCAGGGAGGGTTCAACCAAAAAGCACAGAGGAAGCCACTTTTCTTTGTGGCTATTTGGTTGGATCTTTGGACTTTAACGGTTGAAACGGTGGATTGTCCATTGCACACAACAAAAGTGACACTTTTTGAGGAGGGGTCAACAGCAACCAAGAAAGAAGAACCATGGATTTGTTGAAGGGTGTCCTGAACTGGGTCCCCAGTTTCGCAGCTCAATGGGGAAACAAGGTCGACTTTTCGTTCTCTGGGTCGACCCAGTGTGAGATCCCCCTCAGTTACTAATCAAGGAGGGCCCCAAGGAAGGAATCCCAGCTAAACAGGGACCCTTCTTCGTTTTGAAGGGGGGCATTCCTCCCTTTTGAACACTTGCAAGATGGGCACGTGTTCCCCCATGCTTGTTTGGCCACTGAAACGATGCCAGCAGGAAACCAACCTTCCGTTTGCTTAAGTTCTCTGCAAAAATGAGAACATATCTCCAGTAGTGATAGATTCCCTCTAAAACCAACAGGGGAACATAAGCAAAATATTCAGTTCAGCAAATGGACATGTCGTTTTCGGACCTCCAAATACACCGCTTTGGCCGACTCGAGTTCTTGCCAAGGCGCTTGAGAGTTGCCCCGCTACCATGGGGCGGAACCGCCCCGTCGCCCTACCGCCACATCGCTTTTCGTGGCTTGAGCGCCAGGCGATGTGGATGCGGGCGGGCGAGAAGCCGCGAAAGGAAATTTCGAGAGCCACACGAGACTTCCTTTCGAGCATCCCGTCTATAGCTACTGTTATTCTGCCGTACATGCTCGACAAATTGCGTGAGCCATAGTCCCCTGGATTTTTTGCTTGGGAAAAAAGAGGAACCTTTTGGGCGCTACCTGCTTGCAAGAGACAACGAGGGCTACGGGGCAATGAATGCATAACGCCTATTGGCAAACCGCCCCTGAAAGCCCAGCGTCAGGCCTCTTGATGGTTTGGATGGGTGGTTTGGCGGTTGGGGGGTAGCTTCCCACTCACCCTCTGCAAGAACCAGGGGTTCAAATCCAAACCACCAAATATGAGGTTGCCTGATTCAATGTTGACCTCGGATCAATGCACACACACACACACACCAGGTATTAATCAAGGGGTCCCCCAAAAACAGGAATCTCCGCTAAAGAGGGGACCCGAGGCCAAAACCACAAACAGGGTTGAAACCGCTCTTGACCGACATAAGAGGGCTTTGGCAAGTTGGGAAATAGAAACGAAACCAGGGTACCCCCTGTACCTGAAAACCGCAAGGTTTGGCTTTTTGCACCGAAATGAACCGCCTCCCTTGAAAAGGGTTTCTAGACTATGAGGGTGGCTGCTTATCCATGGAAAGCCGCCCCCCAAGCCAAGCAATCCCCCCCAGACCGAGAACTCTTGTGCTGGCGCCAAGGCGGCCAACGGTCCTCGACCCGTGCAATCCGGATGCCCAGGGGGGCGATCACCTGCCAAAAAGCCGCAGGTAGAGGAAATCCCAAACCAAAATACATGACCAGACTTGGACCCCCTGCGAAAAGTTGGTTTCTTGCTGGTTGAGAGGTAACCATGATGGAAACCCAACAAAGGCAAAATGTTAAAAAGGTATAAGCTGAGTCTGGCAATGAATCATGGGAAATGGGTCGTGAGACCAAAGCGATTCATCCCCATGACTTTAAATGCGTTAACAAGCAAATCTCGATGTGGCCATGAAGGATTTCTTCACGAGCGACCCTCGTGTCTTTTTGCCTGGCGAGTATGCCACGGCATATTTGGCCAGGGCTGTGGGAAATCACCACTTCTGTGATACAACAAAAAGGGCTTCCCAAAGACTAACCCCCCATAGAAAGGGGGAGATTCCCAAAAGTATCACAGAAGTGCTTGGAAAAACCCGAGGGATCAACCACAACCCGGTATTTGGCGAAACTGGCCAGCCGCTCGCGGTCAACTCGCCCAATGTTCTTCGCAGTCTCCCTTTCAGAAGCCTTCAAGAGCCCAACGGCAATGGCAAACCCTAGGTCCAGCAGATTTGAGAGCTTAGAATAAGCAGGGATCCGGATGCATGGAAAAACACCGATCGGACGTTGCAACCTGTCTATTTGGTGTTGTTTCCAACTTTAACTTGGTGTTGAAAAAGCCACATGTAACTCAAATGGTGGCAAGATGTAGATCTTTCAAGGAGCCCTGATAAGGGTACCAACTTTCTTCTGTCTATTTGAGTAGGGGAACCCTCCCTCAAAAAAGGGGGCTAAAAGGGCACTACTGGGGGACCTAGCCTAAAGTGGGCTGTCACCGCCGTTCCTGCAGCCATCGCAAGGCTGCAGCGCAGCTTTGGAAACGATTTGCTTGCAGGTTCCCGATGTCGAGACAGCGCTCCACCAATTGCGCTACAAATTTACAAAGCTATGTTCTCACCGTAGGCTGGAAAGCACTCCTTCTTTATTTTGGGGCATTTGCACCTACCACCCACCCACCCCACCCACCCACCCACCCACCCACCCACCCACCCACCCCACCCCACCACCCCACCCACCCACCCACCCACCCCACCCCACCCACCCCACCCACCCCACCCACCCCACCCCACCCCCACCCCACCCCGCCCCCCCCACCCCCCCCACACACACACACACACACACACACACACACACACACACACACACACACACACACACACACACACACACACACACAAACACCCACCCACCCACCCACCCACCCACCCACCCACCCACCCACCCACCCACCCACCCACCCACCCACCCACCCACCCACCCACCCACGCACCCACCCACGCACCCACTCCAGGCAACATCTACCCGCTCAATCACCCAACAACCCACGCTTCAGCCAAGCCAAGAAAGAAGAGGCACAATACAACAGAACTCCAACAACAACCCCTCCAGCCATGTCCCAGAAAGAGGAGCGAAATGACAAAGATGAAGGGGGGAGAACACACGTTTCACACAACTCCAACAGACAATCAACAGAACATCCCAAAGAACAACTCCACCCAGCCAGGAGAGGAACCAAGGACAAAGAAGAAAGCGAAAGAACCCACCAAGCCCGGCAAACTAGAGGCCGAGAGAAAAGGGCGTGGGAAAAAAAAATCCGAAAACCCCAACTTCACTAAGCCCAACTAAAAAGCGAAAAAGCTACTTCGAACCGGATGGCTGGGGTTCCCCCCAAGTATTCAGCATCTTCTTCGCGCTTTTGCCCTTGCGATCCGGTTCCCGGAGGTGGAGAGGCACGCGGGAAGGCTGAACAAATTGCCTTCAGCTCCCTCGCCAGAGGCGGCCTTTGGGAAAAAAATCGATGGGTTCCCCGGGTAAATGGAAGAAACCCCCATCTAAACCAGGAATCAAACCCCTCGATTTTTTAATTGCAAACCAAAAAGGACACCTATGCTCACCAGTTTTAGTCAGAATCCCCAAGTAAGTCAAGAATCAAAACCGATCGGTTTTTGTTTTGGTCTACCCAGAACCACTATCCCGAACCTTCATCTGCCTCGGCTTTGATTTCAAGTACTTTTCAACCTTCGGTACGGGCTTGCAAAAAAAACTGACTGCTTTTTGCATACTAAAAACCAAAAGAACCAAAAAAAGAAAGATAACGCTGCATGGGTCTGTATCTTTTTTTCGGGTACCCCCAAAATGCCCAGTCTTTTTGAGCCTTTAGCTTCCCTTTCAAACCTAGGGCTAGGTGTCCTCCAAAAAAAATATCACGGGACGGATCCAAAGAGCTTGATCCGGAGGAAATTTGCATTGGCTGAGCTTCTCAACGTCCCCAACCAGGGTTCTGGGAAATAGAATCCACGGATCTGTGATACAACGAAAACTCACTTGCCCAAAGGACCTGGACATAAAAGGTTAACCTTTTGGGACCTCGACTAAAAATGGACCAAAACCGGAAAACCAAGAGGTCAAAAGGTCGGTTTTGAACAACTGAGAAAAGGGCCTAACCCCAAAGACGAATTTCCCCCAGAAAAAGGGGGGAGATTCGCAAAAGTATCACGGCAGTGGTTGGAGAAACCCATAGCGAGTGATCCACCACAAGCCTGTCCCCAATGGCGAATCCCGCGCCTGTGTCCGGTTGCAGCACAGCACCATGGGCGGGTGGCCCTCAGGGCCTTTGGGACGCCCCGCACGTTTGGGGGGAAAGCGGGCGGTGCATTTTGGGATGTGGATGACGGCGCAGCACTAGGTACTCCAGATTTGAGAGGTTAGGATGGTTGGGATAAGTCGGTACCCATTTTTCCTGTAGTCTATTTTGGTAGGGGAACGGGGAACCCTCCTCAAAAAAAAAGTTAAAAAGGGCACTGGGTGACCTGGACTTGAAAGAGAGATGAAACCGTATCGCGACATCCGCTTAGTATCCCATGGAACTTCATCTATCCCAACTGCGACGTGCTGCACGTCGCAGTTCGCGCCGCGGTATCTCTTGCAACACCCCCGCGAGAAAATCATGCCAGGGTGTCCTCCAAAAAGACGCGAGTGTGAAACCTACAGCCACGTGCCCGCAAAAGCCGGATACGAAGAAGCAAGTCGACATGCGCAGAATTCAAACCAAACGAACAACCCCACAGAAATTAAGTAAACGAACGGACAAACGGAACGAACAAGCAAGCAAGCAAACAAGCAAACAAACAAACAAAACAAACAAACAAACAAACAAACAAAACAAACAAAACAAACAAAAAACCAACAAAGAAACAAAGAAACAAACAAAGAAACAAAGAAACAAAAGAAACACACAGACCGACCGACCGACCAAGCAAGTAAACAAGCAAGCAAACAAGCAGAAGCAAGCAAGCAAACAAACATTACATTACAATTACAGTTACATCTGCAGTTCATTTGCATTGCGTTTACAGTTACATTTAAATTTACGTGATATGGTAAATTTACATTTGCATTTACATACATACATAGAAACAGTCTGGAAGGCGGACAAGGCACGAGTAAGGCAAGGCAAGAGACTACAAAGCAAAGCAGAGCAAGACAAGACACAAACCAAAGCCAGGCAAAACAAATCAAAATGTCGCAAAGAGGCAAGCAAACAATCAAGCAAGCAAGCAAGCAAGCGAGCAAGCAACAAAAACGCCACCACGCCCCACGCCCTCTCTCCCTCAGCCCGCCGTTAAGGCTCCCTACTGGGCGCAGCCCAATGGGTCATCGGCATGAGCTCCTCCGTCTCCATCTGGGCGCGCGGAGAAGGCGCAAAACGGCGCAGGCTGGCCGCAGAAGGTCAGCTTTCCCCTGCTGGGTGGGTTAAAATGTTCACAAACGACCTCCATGTTGGGTTCCTTCAACTCACTTCGCAAGTTGACTGGCCAAAAAAAGTCCAAACTTTATATTTGCCACTAAAATGGTCTTCCCAAAAAGTTTAAAGTTCATGAACCTCAGGAAGTGAGAACTCCATGTTGGGTTCCTTCAAGTAACCCCAGAAAGAAAGCCATCATCTACCACCAAAACCTGGTTGCTTTCTGCTCCCCTGCTAAATTAGTTGAAAACACTTTTAGTGGGTTTAATGGGGACAACCCCATTTGTTGGCAAAAAGTGATTCAGTCCTCACATCCCTTGGCAACATGCAACGATGTTTCCTCTGCTTGGTGGGTTGGATTGGCGGTTTCATGCTTAGGAGTGGTTTCCCAGCTATCCTTTCAAAGAAGCAGTGGCTCAAATCCAAACCCAAACCACCAACTCCACCACCAACCAAGGGTTGCCTACCAACCAACAAACCACCAATTCAGGAGAACCTGAGAAATGGCATTTGGCACACCTCCGTGCCAACCCAAGAGATATACATCTCTCGCATTTGGCGACCCAAACGGCCCATCACCATCACCAGATGCGGAACTTGGGCATCTTAAGAAACGGGGTGGTTCCCAGATCTCCTAAAAGTGTTCAACTGTTAGCGGCTTACTGGAGCTACCAAACCCGAACCTCAACACCTAAGCAAAAGGCGGGGAACCGCCAAGATTGCGAGCGGTCAAAGATTGGTAGGACTAGAAACTACGGCTTGACTGATTGTCTTTCAGGGGTCCAAAATTGGTAGAATCTAGAAGCCAAGCGGGCGAGACTCGCCAAATCCAGGTGCTGTGTCGGGCTAGACTCGCCTTGTTTGCATGCTCCTCAACGTCACGCCACAAGGCGGGCCCAACCTTCCCAACAAACTCTCCGCAAGCCTTCCGCTCCCTTTGCGCGCCATCCGAAAACCTCTCCGCTTCGCCCTTCTTAGGCGAAGCTCGTTATTTGGGAGCCGTCCAAACTTTGGGAGCGGCTCAAGAGGATATCAAGCACTTTGTGCCCGGCGCATTGCAAAGTCTCTTCGGGGCTTGAACACGGATTTTTGTTCTTGCGCACATGACTGATTTGCCTGGCTTCCATACTGCATGCTTCCTAGAGGCTGCACATCGATACCACTCTCAGATCCAAATCACCAGCCCCAGCGCAAGCAGGCGCTTGCGTTTCATTTCCTGTTGCCAGCCCGAAACTTGGGTCCGGTTGGGTGGAAATCGGAAAGATTCGCCACACTCCCAACCCATTTTGGGGGTTCATCCCTTTCACCTGAAGGCTTTGTTTGATCTGCGTCTGCCACCGAAACCGACTTCAATCAGCCGTTCGAAGAACAAATGCCACGCACAAATGCAAAATCTGGAACGCTCCGCGAAACTCCTCAAAGAAGTGAGGTCCCAAGAATTTGCCCACATGGCATAAACTTCCATGAGGAGCTCCCTTGGTGGACATGGACATCGTTTGGATGGAGATTCGTATCCACCAAACTACTTTGGAGGTGGTTCCCCATTGACATTCATAGCCATATACCGGGGTATCCAAAAAAAGCCAACAGCTCCGACTGAACCCCCTAATTTACCGCAGAGCTACCCCAGAGCCCACCCCGAAGCTTTCAGTGGGTGGAAAAGATGCACCTAGGCATGTGTCAACGTTGGTGACCCCCCCTAAAAAGAAGAAGAAGAAGAAGAAAAGAACAAAACAAGGAAACAAAACAAAAAACGCAAATCAAAACAAAAAACAAAACACGACACAGACACAGACACAGACACAGACACAGACACAGACACAGACGCGCAGACGCGCGACGCGCAGGCGCGCAGGCGCGCAGGCGCGCAGGCGCGCAGGCACGCAGGGCGCGCAGGCCACGCAGGCTGCGCGCGCAGGCGCGCAGGCCGCGCAGGCCGCGCAGGCCGCGCAGGCCGCGCAGGGCACACAGGGCACGCAAGGCACGCAGGGCACGCAGGGCACGAAAGGCACGCAAGGCACGCAAGGAAAGCACGGCACGCAAGGCACGCAGGCACGGCACGCAGGCACGGCACACAGGCACGGCACGCAGGCACGCAGGCACGCAGGCACGCAGGCACGCAGGCACGCAGGCACGCAGGCACGCAGGCACGCAGGCACGCAGGCACGCAGGCAGGCAGGCACGCAGGCACGCAGGCAGGCAGGCAGGCACGCAGGCAGGCAGGCACAGGCAGGCACAGGCAGGCACAGGCAGGCACAGGCAGGCACACGCACGCACAGGCAGGCACAGGCAGGCACAGGAACGCACAGGCAGGCACAGGCAGGCACAGGCAGGCACAGGCAGGCACAGGCACGCACAGACAGGCACAGGCAGGCACGCACAGGCAGGCACAGGCAGGCACTCAGGCACGCAGGCACGCACGCAGGCACGCAGGCACGCAGGCACGCAGACACGCGCGCACGCACGCACGCACACGCACGCACGAAAACGCACACGCACGCACACGCACGCACGCAAACGCACGCACACGCACACAAACGCACGCACGCACGAGCATGCAAACGCACGCACACAAACGCACACGCACGCACGAACATGCAAACGCACGCACGCAAACGCACACACACACACACACACGCAAACGCACACACACACACACACGCAAACACAAAAACACGCAAACACAAAAACACGCAAACACGCAAACACACAAACACACAAACACACAAACACACACACACACACACACACACACACACACACACACACACACACACACACACACACACACACACACAAAAGCACACACACACACACACACACACACAGCGCCAGCCCTTTCTCTATCGGCTCCTCAGCGTCACGGTCTCACTGGCGAAGCTCTCGCTGTAGCTCTGGTTGGAACCCTCAAAGTCCTCGCTGCTGTAGCTGCTCGCGCGGCTCCGGGCCTGGCACTTTCCCTCAGATGCCCAGTGGACTTCCCGTGGAAAAAACACATTTTTTGGTCTAGGTCCTCCAGTAGAGAGGTTGGAATAAGGACACCCTTTTTTTCTGTAGTCGATTTTAGTAGGGGAAAACCCTCCCCAAAAAAGGGGTCAAAAAGGGCACTATTGGGGGACCTAGTTGTGTTGGTTGAGTTTAACGAAAAAACCCTTCCCCAAGCGTACCGCTGGGCAGCTGGGTTCCTCAAAAACCCGGCAGGTTGAAACCCGCTCACAGCCTAAAACCACAACTTTGGGTCAGCCCCCCCCCCCCCTCCCCCCAACAAAAAGACGACACATACACATGAGTTGTTCCTTGAAGTATCATTAGATGATAGTTCTTTGTTTAACGCCAGAAAGAAAACTATGGGGAGCACCGGTCAATCCAAAGACCCTTGCAGGAGGCCCTAGAGTGTTGGCGGACTAGCTTGAAAGCAATTTGGGGAAATTCAGTCAACCGGCGGTTTCACGAAACCGAAAACCGGCGGGTTGCTCCTGGAAATTACATCCCTCCACATACGTGGCTCTGGCAATTGGCCATGTGGTTCCCCTCGAAACCCGTGCGATGGTCGTCTTTTTTCTCCACTTTTGGAGTTCCCGCTTTTAGTGGCCCCAACCGCTCAGTTCCCCTGAAGACCTTCTTTTCATTGAACTTTGTGCAGGTTCCTTCCATTTCTTAGAGTAAGACTTGCCCCTCAACTGTCCGAATCTCATCACTCCAAAAAACTTCGGCGCGTAAGTCCTCAGTGTCCACTGATTCAACCCCCGCAAGAAGAGGACCCCCACTCCAAAAGGACCCAGATCTTGATCACCTGAGATACTTCAACGGGGCGATCGGGCACTTAGTAAGTCATTCATACCTACTTAGGAGACTAACCATGGCTTTTGTGGCCTATCATGATTATTACCCACATAGCAAGTACGTCAGATGCCCCCAAAACGGTTTCGGCTTCCCTTTCTCCATCAGTACACTGAACTCCGGTCCGCTCTTCCTCACGTCATATTGACGAGGTGTCTTTGGCCCTTTAACTCCCAAAACCCCGAAACAGAAAACAACACTGGGTGTGACTTTCATTCTGAGACCCTTTCGACACCATTTCGCGGATTTATGTCCACCAGCCATTTTTGAAGGAGTTTTTCTGGAGACTCTACAAGTCGAGTTGTTTTCTCCATGTGCGGCCCGAACGGCCTTGAGTGCTACCCTGGAACCCCTATTAATTCACTCCATGGCCTCCAGGGAGATAGACTTGAGCCACAAAAAACAGAAGAAAAAAACATGCGAGCCAAAGACGCGCGAACGCCGAACGAGGAGACGCCGAACGATGGAGGTCGACTTCCGGATTCAAACACCGGCAAACAAAAACCCACCGAAACCGACGCAACCGCCGCGCGGGATCGAACGGCGCGAGACCCGAAGCCGAGAAAGACCGCGGCGATCGCCTCGCTGGCCCTGAGCTCCTTTGGCTCCTACGGCGTGGACGTGGGCTGGGCTTTGGCTGGCTTTGGCTGGCTTTGGGGTCGCTGGAGAAATACCTTAGGCGACCAAAACCTGGATTTGTTATATATATATATAAACCAAAAAAAACGGGTCAGGTGTTCAGCTTTTTCCCGAAAAGCCCTGGTTTCTGGCAGGGAACAACGGGTGTTCTTCAAATTTCGACGCGTAAAACAACCGTACACAACACGTAACAACTGTATTGTTTCCTTACAAACACCGTAAATTCCGTATGCAAAATGACAATCTTGGAAAACCATGTCTTTCTGTACAAAACCGTGTTTGTTCGGGCGTCATTTTGCTGGTGTTTAGTAGCTCATGGTATATGTCTATATGTGTTTATATATATATATATATTTATATATGTGTGTTGGTTTAGGTGGGGCTACTCAAGCGCCCCAAAGCTGACAAACTCACTTTGACAGCCGCAACCTGTCCTAAGAAAGAACAAGAGTTCCTTGCCTTTCAGCATGTTCAGCTTCCCACTGCCTCTAAAAATGAAGCAGTGGTTAAAATCCCCAAACAATCAACCCCCCCCCCCCCGCACCAGGTTTCGTGAACCCCGTCCTTGGGCCCTACCGCTGGCTTCTCGCCCGCGGCGGATTTCGGCGGCGGCGCAATCGCGGCCTTGGGCGCCTTCTTGGGGCGCCAGCGCTGGACGAAGGCCCTGGCGCGTCGCCCGAAAAATCAACGGCCAAGTGGATTTGCAGTTGTGAGAACTGGGTGCGTTTTTTAGGACGACATGCTTGGCTTCCTTTTGTTCCCCTTTAAAAGCATACCAAAAGGGATTGCGGGAAACTCAACAGAAGAAGATATGGGTGTGAGTCCAAAGAAATGGTACATGGAAACAAGGAATTACAGCCCAGGATTGCCCTGGTTTAATTTTGACCCATACCCATATTTCTGTATTGAAGTGGGTCCAACTGTGTTAAGGTCACAAAAGGAGACTACTACAACCCTGCAAATCAACTTGGGATTGTCGTTTTGAGGTGTCCCCCGTTTTTTTGGTATGGTTTTAAGAGGGAACAAAAGGAAGCCAAGCATTTTGTCCTAAAAAACACACACCCACTTTCACTACTCCTGCATTTTACACATACCGCGGCGTCCGATTCCATGGAGACCCCTCTAGTGGTTCAAGTTCCATGTTGTGCAGTGTAGCTTGGGACGCCAAAAGAGAACCATCTTCGGGTGGTCCCAATTTGCTTGGTGGTTCTACCACCAGAGAACCCTTAAAACCACAATTTGGGAGCGAATTGCGGGGGTCGGCCGGGGCCCTTCGGTGGACATCAAGATTCGGGGATGCATGTCCGTGGTTCTCTATGCAGGTCAGCCCGCATGATCCTCGACATGTATTTTGTTTGCTTGCTTGTTTGTTTTGGTTGGCTGGTTGGTTGTTTGTTTGTGGCTCCGT
>CAUJNA010003706.1:0-17500 GCA_963377175.1 Effrenium voratum | reverse complement strand
CTTCTTGAGGTTGTACAGAAATATTAAAAAATGGGCCGCTCTGTTGCCTCCCACAAATCAAAAATGGGCCGCTCTGTTGCGTCCCATTGGACCCCGCGAATTTCCGCGTTGCCGGCGCCGTCCCCTCCACCCCCCCGACTTCGCAAACTCGCCTCCCCCAGGGCGCGGCAGAAGCAAACGGCCGACAGGCGGGACTTCTCGGCGCCCAGTAGATGGAAGAGCCTCGCCAGGTCCTGAGATTTAAAAAAAAACACCCCGCTGGACGAAACAAACATGGTTCGAGGCTGGGGAGACGTCCAAAAACCAAACCAACCCATGGCCGGACGAAACCCCATGGCTTTGAGGCTGGTTTGGGGAGAGACTTCCCCCCCCCCCAAAAAAAAAAGAGAGAAGAGAAACGCAGGCGGGTTGCAATTTTCAGCTTCCTGCCCGAGCCCGAGCCCCGTGGTTCGGAGCCCCGTGGTTTGAAGGGTGCGGATTTGACCAACCCAAACCGCCAGTTGGCAACCTGAGATATGGTTGCCAAGAGCTGGTCTGGTAGCAGAAAACTCACTTCCGAACTCACCCAAAAAAGTACCCCGACGTCTCATCTGCCAAAATAGCTCTAAGTGAATTGAAGTCCGGAGTCGGATTAAAAATAGCCATCTAAAACTGCGCTGTTGGAGACGCCCGACACACCTGAGCACGTTCAACGCCCAACAAGGGAAATGGCCCATGCGGATCCAAAGCCTTAAACAAAACACTCTGAGACTGTTCAACAAGAGATTGTGGGGATCGAAATCCTTTAAAAAACAGACCCACCCTGAACATGTTCAACTCAAATCCAACTCCTAAAAACCCGAACCCCGCCCCGAAAAAGTTCAACGAAAACGCCGTCCACAGCGAAATCGATCGAACAGCCCTGCTCGCGCCTGCTCGTGGGGGGGTCCAAATCCTACAACAAGAGAAGGACCCAGCCTGAAACTGTTCAACAAAATGGGGGCATCCAAATCCCAAACCAAAAAGCCACACCCGATGTTCTTCGCCCCGAAAAAATGTTCAACGAATCCCACTCTTTGAGAAAAAAAAGAAAGATAAAGATCCTCCGTCGAGAAAAACAAGAAAAGAAAAACAACATTTAATGTATATATATATATAAACACGATGTTCTTCGCCCCGAAAGAATGTTCAACGAGAAATCCACGTCCGTCCTGGAAGTCCAGGTTGGGCTCCAGCGCCCAGGCCAGCCTCGAGAACTCCTTGGGTCCCAAGCTGCCCTGCCGCGACACGTCCAAGCACTGGAAGAGGTGGATGGGCGCCACCTGGAGAAACCGAGGGCAAGGCTTCTCGAAGCCGGGCTCGAAGCACCGAGGCGCCAGGAGTCTCGGAGTCTTTTTTTTCGGGGAATGTATTCTAGAAAGACAGATTGTGGGAAGAATTCCCAATAAAATACTGCTTGAAATGTCTATAAAATACTGCATTTCTTATCCTTTCTATCATTTCAGTATTCTTTGCAGTGAATTGTTTAATACGTCTCTCCGTCCTTTAGTTTTACCATGGAAACTATTCTTTGCAGTGCTTATATTGGAAGCTAATAGTGCAGTCTCTCACATTCTCACCCATCATTTGGGTAACATGGAATATGATTAGGATGGGATTCATTCGGCAGCCTGGACAAAGATATTTAGAAATGAACTAGGAAGAGATAGCATATGACGACATCACATATTAAGAGTTGGGATTGTAATCAAAAAAGACGTAATAACACAATCTCAATGAGGATAGGAATGCATTAACATGTGTTGCCATCATCTTTGCTAATGTTCAAATTTAATCACGGTATATCGAAATAATCATTTTCACAGCTGGAGATGGATCTGGAAAAGACGTCAACAACAAAATACTGGAGCTTCCTGTTCATTATCCTCTCCAGCCTCTTTTCACCCGTTAATACTTGCTGGACTTCTTGATAAGACATAGAGATGTGTTCCTTGAAAGTAGAATAAGATTGATAATTCAAACGGAAATAATAGACTCTGGGTACTTCTCCAGTCAGCGGTTGACCCATCCATAAGTCTTCTTTACATTATGTCGCTTTCGTTATCTTATGTCTGTTTCATGAACAAGTGTCAAGCTTAGAAATGACTGGAGGTCCAAATGAATAGGACAATATTGAAATGTAAAGACAGCTTGCAAACCCCAGAGTCGTCAAGCGGAAAAAGACTGGGCTCGAAAGTTGGCGTCCTTTGGGCTTCACATGGATCTAGGGCCCCAAAAGCCCAACAAACCTTGTCAAAAACCGGCAAGTCTGCAGCCCAAAACCGCCCGCGGCGTCTGCGGCGCCCGGGTCCCGCCGTCCCGCCCCCGCCCCGTGGCGCTTGACGGCCCCGCGGAGGCGCGTGAGAACTTGCTCGGCCTGCAGGACGCCGCTTGTGGTTGGAATGAGCAACCAAAAAAGCAGCTCCCCGCCCCAGAAGCTTCCTCTACAAATCCTTTTCGCGCAAAAAACAAAAAAACCTCCTCTGGAGGAACCCTCTACAAACCCAAAAAGGGGCTCTCTCTTTTTTCCAGGATTGCAAAGCCAAAAAGGGTCTTATGTTTTTTTCCAGGATTGTTCCAAAAACGGGGCTGGTTTTCAGGAGGAACCCTCTACAAAGCCAACAAGGGTCTTATGTTTTTTTCCAGGATTGTTCCAAAAACGGGGCTGCCCCCCAGGAGGAACCCTCTACAAAGCCAAAAAGGGCCTTATGTTTTTTTTCTAGGGCTTCCTCTAAAATGGAAAAGCCAAACTTTGGAAGTGTTTGAACCCATCTCCTTTCACCCAAAGGTTGATCCACCCCGGTTGCTCCCGTAAGTTGGCAGCTAGTTGCTGGCCGGTGCGATGGCTCATGAACCGGAAGGGCTCTTCTTCGGGGTCATTTTTTGTTTACTCTCATTCCCCGAGAACCAGCAAGAAAAAGGGGGGCTTTCCCAAACACCTCCTCACCTCAGTTGTTCAGTGACCCTGGGAAAAAAAGAATTGGAACCCTTTTTTGGGCTTGGACCATTTTAGTGGGGCAGCCACCAAAAAAAAAGGGAAAACGAATTGGAGCCACTCAACAACTGCGTCACCAAATAGGCCGTTTTATGGAGTCCTCCCCTTGTTGTCTGGTAGCAAATGCCCTCGTGAACCAGGGAGAAGCTCCTCCAGAAGTCTCAGAGATTCTCTGCCCCGAAGGGCCCAGAAACAAAAGGTTAACCTTTTGGGGTGAATAAAAATGAGCCAAAGAGGGGAAACCCAAAGGTCAAAAGCTCGATTTGGGGGTCATGATATAAAAAAAAAACGGCCAACCAGCAGAAACCAACAGGTCAAAAGGTCGATTCACCTCGGGCAAGCGGGTGTCCTTTTTGTTGCGCCTCGGGCCCTTTTTTTTGGTGGGTTTTGAAGGAAAACCAAAAGGACAAAACAAAATTCATGTTGGGCGTGCCCTAAAACAAAACACTCGTTTTGAAGGAGCAAACTGTTTGGAATGATCTAAGGGCCCGCTTACCCTGGGCCTACCACACGCCTGAAAAAGGGATGCCTCTTCTTTTTTTTGGGGGAGGGGGGGGGGGTGTATGCCCCATGTAAAACCGCTAATTTTGGTGCATGTCCGTTTGGGGGCCTCAGAAACCCACGGAAAACCGCACCACTGTTTTTGGGGGGATCGCTCATAACGACACACTTCTTGTGTGCCTTGTAATTCTTGCTTCTGCTTGTCTTTCAGAAAGGGGAACCCTGGAACCGCCCAAAAATGAATACTACTCTATTGGTTCTCTTTCTTAACAAACCCCAAAACGGGTATCTTCAAAAGCACATACCTACGTTATTGTGAGTTCGAAATATCGGCTGTAGGCCCCTCCCATGGATTGATTTCGTTCGCAGATGCGGGTTGGAAGCATCGTCTATGGCCTGCAGACAAAATGCGACATGCATCGGCCCAGCCTCCTCTGGTTGAGCGCCAGACGCCGGTGGCAGCGGTGGCACCGGTGGCACTGGCGCCAAAGGCGGCGCCGACGGCGCCGGGGGCGCCAAAGGCGGGGCGCGCGGCGGCGGCGCTCTAAGGCGGGGATGGCGCGGGGCGCTGCGCCGGCGCAGGCGGCGCCGCGGGCGCGGCGGGCGCGGGCGGCAGGGGCGCGCCAGGCCGTACTGCCGGGGCAGCGGGGGCCACTGGCGGTGGCTTCAATGGGGCAGCCGGAATGGCGGGTCGCATGGGTCTCTGGGCGGTGCTTGGGCTGCACTGTGCTTGTCTATGCTCGAAAAGCAGTTGCGTGACCTTTACCCCCGAATGTGGCCGAGAAATACATCAACCTGAATGGCCGACAATAGGCATTACGCAGTCAAGCGGCCGCGGTTCTTAGGTTAAGGACATTCCTGCTGCTGCGCATTCGCCGAACCGCTGCAACTGACCTCTTGGCTGCGCTGCAGTCAGCGACAAGCAGATCAAGCATCACAGTGAGCCATGAACACTGAAGACTTGCCACGCCAAACCTTCTTGAGGTCTGATTGGAGGCAACGGGCTGATTGTTTGCATGTGGCCTTGATTTGGCCCCGAGTAGCATTTTCCAATGGCTTCCCGGTGTTTTTGAGGGTATCCCTGTTCAGGTTAGTTCAAAGATCTACGCGAAAATCTCCCGTTTTGACCCACACACCCAACTGAATATCCACAATACTTCGGCCAGAGCAGAGGCTCCCCAATGTTATGACGACATGATGACCTTAAGACAGGTGAGGTCGATCGGCGACCAATTCCAACAGGCTGCTGACAAACTTCTAGAAACTCTCAAACTCTCAGGGCCTAAAAAAAAGATTAGAGTTCGGTGCGAAGGTTCTTACTCAGCCTGTCAAACCTTGCCAAAAGAACATGAGAACCCCCGTTTTAGGCGTGTTCTCAAAAAAAAGAAAACTGAACTTCCTGGAACCCTCCCAGAGTGGTTTTGGGCAGAGAACCCAAGCTTTCAGCTGTTGGGGACGAGAAATCATGTCAACTTCAGATTGATCCGGAGGACCTTACTATTCCTCGCTGGTTCCCTTTCAGTGAGGAAATGATCTATTTTGTTTTTTGTCTGATTTAGGGGCTTTTAGTAGGGCTTTTCTCGGTTGCGTTCTGCTTCCCTTTTAGTGGTTTAATACGGAAAACCCACTAGTTGGCAAAAAGTTCAAGTCCCAACATCCGTCGGCAACATGCACCTCTATTTTCTGCTCTAGGGTGTTTCTTTCTGCTTCGGGTTTTTCAGGATGACCTCCCCCCCAGTCGCAGGGCACCGAGACCAAAGCGCTGTTCGGGGCCCCCGGCGTCCAGCTGGCCGAAGTGGCTCTGGAAGGGCTCCAGGACTTTCAGCGCGGCGTCCTCAGCTGGCGATTTGAAGAGAACCGAAAGGGGAACATGGACAGAAATGAAGGGAAATAGGGTGAGATGAAGGGAAGTAAATGGAAATATGAACATATGAAAATATGGAAACAAAAGGGGAACTAAGCAATTTGAAGAGAAACAAATGAAGGGAGATAGGCTGAGATGAAGGGAAGTAAATGGAAAATGAAGGGAAAACAGACACGAAGGGAAATATAGTGAGTTGAAGGGAAGTCAAGGAATGCAGAGAAATAAAGGGAAGCAAACGCAAATGAAGAGAAATAAGGTGACATGAAGGGAGCGATCCAGAGGTAACAAGTGGTCAGCTACGCGATCCATGTGCAGCGATTGAATGCGTTGTTGCCTTTGTTGAGAATAGAAGCCATATCAACGAGTTTGCAGGGAAGCCAAGAACAAGGCACCTCCTACCTGCCACCTACATCTGCAAGGGCCACATCTTGGTTTGCAGACCTGCCAACTATAAGATTACATTTTGGACGCACCTGTCAGCAAGGCACCTCACACATCACCAACTTACAATCTCATGGAATTTACCCCATCTCGGCTGCCGCGAAAGCGTGCGCAGGATCCTGACCTCCGTGCCACCTCCACTGGCCCATGTCAAGCTTTCCAGGGAATCTGCGATTCCTTCGGTTGTGACATGTCAACTGTTGATCCACTGCTGCCACCATGGCCCTAGACAGAGGGGCCCCTTTGTCCGCTCGACACCGAGCCACGGTTGCGACCGCGCCGTTGGGCGCGTGGACATTCGATCTCAGCGCAAAGGTGCGCTTCGGCTGCTGCGAGCCTCCTTGACCCCCGGTCATTGCATTGGTAGCGGAGCACGGTTACACGATCCGGGAGTCCGAGGAACACCCGCACTTCGCCTTCGGCTCGTGCCCCGACCTTGAGGGTGGCAACCTGGTTTAGACTGAGGTGTAGATCTCCGTCGGGTACCGACGTTGAGGACCACCCTGGTCACACTGGACACCTCAAGGACCTCCTGCGTCACAACATCAAGATCTCCCCACACCTGAACTCCCTCTACGGCAACCTCCTGGAACACATCAACTACCAGGCCACGAGAACACCAACTACGGCAACCTCCAGCTCAACCTCAACATCAACACGATGTCA
Source organism: Effrenium voratum (assembly GCA_963377175.1). Taxonomy (NCBI): domain Eukaryota; class Dinophyceae; order Suessiales; family Symbiodiniaceae; genus Effrenium; species Effrenium voratum. Next base: position 11,015 of record CAUJNA010003706.1, on the reverse strand, counting down.
GACAAGGAAGGCCACATCCCACAATGGGATGGATCTGCACGGACATGGAGACGGTACACCCGTGAAGTCGCCTGGTGGGTGATGAGCGTCCCCTTGGACAAGCGGCGCTACTGCGCGACCAAATTGGTGAGTCGATTGACGGGCCCAGCACGGCTCCTCGCCATGTCTTGGCCTCTACAACTGTTTGACTCACCAGATGGTACGCGAGATCTTCTCAGACGTCTGGCCGGCTCTCCTCTGGTCAGACAGAGCCTTCCCAACACGGCAGCCATCTGCGCCCAGTACTTCGCCTTCAAGCGGCTGCCCCAGGAGAGCATGAGTGCCTTCCTCATCCGCGAGACCCTCGGCTACGCGGAGTTCACCGAAGCCCTGGTTCGTCTGTTCGAGGAACGCAAGGGCATCAAGCAGGAGGACAAGGACTTCGGCATCCCCAGTGGTTCACCTGAGCCCTTTCTCCAAGAAGATGATCAAGATCAAGATGAGCATGAATCCGTTCCCGACGAAGCTACCACTCCACCAAGAACAAGGGCAACGGACGCCTCTCAGGATGGCAGCTCCCCTGATGCTGCACCTGGTGCTTCCCCTGGCAGATCTTCCAGACCTGGCAGCAAAGGCAAGGGCAAGGACATCCCTCATGCGCAACCTCAACTGGACATCACTCAGGTGGATGTCATTGACGAGATGTCCCTTGCCGACTCCTTCATCATGGGCGTCCTGCGTGGCTGGCGTCTTCTACAGGCTGCCAGCTTGACCAGTGAAGAAAAACGTGATATCCTCAGCACCACCCAAAACAGCATGAACTACGACTCCATCAGTCGAGCGCTGCAAATGCTGTGGGACGATCAACTTCTTGGACAACGCCAACCTCACGCTGTACAGCATCATCTACATGTTCAAGAACAAGAACCTGGCCCTCGACCTGATCCATGGCACGATCACTATGCCAGTGTCCAGTGGTGGGATCAGGATTGGCACCAACACTGGACTGCCGAAGACCAGACTTCCTGGGACTGGGACAACGACTCCGAGTCGAAGGACACCAGTCCTGCCTCTCCCCATCTCGACCCGGCTGAGGAGTCAAAGCTCAAGGAAGCACATCAAGCTGAACAGCTTGCCGAACAAATGGCCCAAGAAGCAAGTCGTACCTGGGCTGAAGCCAAACGAGCCACGGCCGCCATACACCGTGACAGAGGCTTCGGCAAGGGCAACTCCGGGAAATGCTACAACTGTGGCGGCGCTCACTTCATCCGCCAATGTCCCGACCTTCGGCATGCACCACATCCCAAGGGATCCTCTGGCAAGAAGGGCAACTCTCAGTTCATGGTTGACCCTTACTACGACGACTTCTACCAGCACAAAGGCTCCAAGAAGGGCAAGTCCAAGGGCAAGAACACCTACTCCATGGACTATGATTACGACGCCATGTACTTCAAGGGCAAATCCAAGCACTCTGGATCTGGTAAGGGCTATGGCGCGACCCCTTCGCGAAGTTTTGTCAACTCCTACACGGCCGAGTTCTGCGGCCTGGACATGGACCTCCACGGTGGTGAATGTATGCCTGCCACCACGCCATCCACCAGCGGTGATTTTGAAGGCATGGTGGACTGTGGGGCCACAGCATCTGCTGGCCCAGAAGAGGCTGTCAAGGGCCTCATACAGTCCATTGTGGCACAGGACCACTGCACCGTTGTGGAGATTGATCAATCCGCTCGCCCGTATTTCCGCTACGGGAATGGGAAGTGGGGTCAGGCTCTTTATCAGGTCACCCTCCGGAGTGATGTATCAGGTACGCCCAAACAGTTCAAGGTCTATGCCCTGCCCAATCCACCAGAGCTACATCAACCTGGTTTTGACAGATCTATGCTGGTTCCTATCCTGGTTGGTATGGATCATCTGGGACCTCACGGGGCTGGTATGATGATTGATTTCTCCACCGGCATGACCCTCAACAGTTTGGAGAGTGACCCCAAGCCATATCCTTTGCGCCACAACCACAAGGGTCACTATGTGTTGGACATCAGACAGTTTCTCACCAACGGTCTCAGCAATGGTAAGGGCCACCCCAGGATCCATGTTCGTGGTGCCGGGCAACGCCGTATCCATGATTGTCAGGTTTTGGAATTCCACACGCTCCGTGTTCAACTGGATTCCCCAGAACATGACTGCCTGCACGTTGAACATGCACCACCTGACACCCGGACAGTTGCACTGATGATGCGGCTCCGTAGCGCATCTGCTCAGATGTTAGCTAACCAGGTTACCAGTGACACCCCAGTCTTTGGTGCCACCTCCGAGTCCCATGGCCTACACGACCCCGGTTCCGACCGCGGACGATCTGGAGACCACGGACCTGCTGTCAAAGATCAAGGAGGCGGTCCCAAAGAAGAAGGGTGTCAAGGAATTCGACGAGACCCGCAGTGTGTTCCTGGATCCTCGGGACCCTCGAAGTCATCCGGACCAGTGGCCATGCTTCGCTCGACATCTGCCGGGCAGCTACGGAAGCAATGCTCATGGCAAGTGGAACCATTGCCAAATATGCAATCTGAGGCTGTCCTACATCCCTCGCAAGGGCAGCCCAGCCAACAGCACCCAAACTCACAATCCCGGCATGGTGGCGAGGATGCTGAAGGAGCTCCAGGACCTGATGGGCGACGTGCGCCCGACCTCGGAAATCTGCCTGGCCATGCAGGAGAAGATCAACGCCGAGGAAAAGCTGTTCCACAAGATCCAGATCGCAAAGTCCGTTTCGAAGAAAGCAGCATCCTCAACGGCAACTTCCGGGATGAACTCCAAGTCCAAGGAGCGCCCTGCGCAGAAGGCGGAGTCTTTTCACAGCTGGGAGAAGATGTCCACGACCTCCGAACCACCTCGCGAGGTGGAGCACAGGGCCACCACGATTCTGGCGGACCTGGATCAGCACCTCACCGAGGAGGAGAAACTCGAGCTCTTCAACACCCTGACCATGCGCAAGACCCCACTTCGGGGACAATCCCAACGCGGAACCGATGGCGTGAAGAAGCTCCCCAACTCTGTTGGTCTGCGACTTCTACAACTCATGAGCCTCATGACCACCAACCTCTCGAACGCCACGGCTTCCATGGTTCTAGACGAACGGGATCTCCTGTGGGAGGTGGCCTGCTCCGACAACTCATGGCTCACCTCCGAAGTGCAAAATCATGGACTACCAGCACGCCGCATCAACTACAACGCAGGCTTTGACATCTACGACCCCCAGACGTGGGTACGCCTTCAAGACCTACGGCGACAACACAGACCCAAGCGCATTTGGTTCTCCTTCCCATGTACCAAGTGGTGCCAATTCACCAACTTGAACTACAACACCCCGGAACGTCGAGAAGTCCTTGAAACAGCCCGACGTCGAGAACGCAAAATGCTCAAGAACGCCAAGCAGTTCATCCTGCAGGCCCTCGACGAGGACCCGGACTTCGACATCTACTGGGAATGGACCCATCCCTGCGCTGGGTGGGAGCAGCAACCTGTGGTTGACCTTCGTGAAGGTCTACGAGCTCGTGGTCTGGACTGGCTTCCCTGCCGAGTTGACGGCTGTCGCTATGGCATGACCAACAAAGCCGGCACTGACCTCCTGAAGAAACGGTGGTTGATCCGTACCACCGATGAGCGCTTCCATCAGACCTTCCGCGCTCGGGTCTGCACCAACAACCACAACCATGCACGAATAGAAGGAGCAGAGACGAGCCGCTCCAGCTACTATCCACTGCGACTCGTGCAAGCCATCGTCCGCGGATGGCTATCTGAACTTGCTCCACAACGGTACCTCAAGTACCTCTCGGCCTGTCAGAACCTGTCTGACAAGGACGTCAACCTGGATGACGACCACTGGAACTTCAAGCACTACCAGCACAACGGTATCACCTCCATAGACCCAACCTGGCCATCGCATGCATCCCTCACACCATCTCACGAACCTTGGGAGGCAACTCAATCCCTAGCTCTACCTCCTGGTCATGTTCGCGATGATCTCCATGCTGGAGAACTCCATGCAGATGGTCACCCCGCTAGTGAAGCAATTTTGTCTGTGCCATCAGATGTACCTCAAGATGGTCCAGAACACCGAGCTTGGTCTGCCAAGCTACACCACTTCCACAAGGCCGCTGGGCATCCCACCAACCGCAACCTTGTGCACCTACTTCGAGATGCTCGGCTGCCCGAATGGAAGGTTCAAATGGCTCGCGACTTCAAGTGTGCTTCGTGTGATGCTCTTCGACCTGGCGGATCATCTTCCGGAAGTATACCACCGGCATCCACGCATCCACTGTATCGCGCCTGGCAAGCCATTGGCGTCGACGTGACCGAGTGGGTGATACCCCATAGCAAGCTGAAGCTCAAATTCATGTTGATCATGGACCTGGCCACACGTCTCCGAGCTGTGCATGTCATCAAGTGCTACGATGTCCTCCAAATGCAGAGCGAAAGCTCGGCAGACATCATCAAAGGTCTAGCTGAACGGTGGCTGGCCGACAAACCACGGCCAGAAGTCGTCATCCCTGACAACGGCATCACCCTGGTCTCTCGGGACGTGAGCGACTTCCTGTCCGACATCGGTGTACAACTTGCACCTCCTGCGGAAAAGGAAAGCTGGGCACATGGCCAAGTTGAGTCCGCCATCAAGGACGTCAAGATGACAGCATCAGCCATTCAGCTTGGCTCTCCTTCTCAGGACCCGATCATCACCTTGCACCTGGCCATCGCCGCGCTCAACTCAACCGAGTACGTCAAAGGGTACTCATCCTTCCAGTGGTGCTACGGCAAGGACTACTCCATCACCGATGAGGACGTGAGAACCTTTGCCACACTTCCTGAGTCGCCCGACGACGACTACGCACGTCTAGTCCAGCTGCGTCAGAGTGCTGAACAAGTAGCACGCAAAACCCGTGCCCTTCGTGTCCTCTCCAAGCTCAGCAATTCGACTGTGAGACAGCCCATCAGGACCTTCCATCCCATGCAACTCGTGATGGTATGGCGCAAGCAATGGCCATCCCACGTTTACGTTGGCAAGCGGGGCGGTGCTCGAAAATCCGGACGCCCGCACTGGATCGGTCCTGGCCGAGTGGTGTTTCACGAGATCCTTCCACATCAACAACCAAGTGCCGCCCGAAGGCACATCGTCTGGGTGCTACTGCAGAACCAGCTCCTGCGCTGCTCTGTCCACTCCGTGAGACCTACCACGCCCCTGGAAGAGACCCAGTTCGAGATCAGTGCTAAGGAAGACGTCTCCCGGTGGCGTTCCCTCTCCGACATGCTGCCCAACAAGGAGTTCATCGATCTTGCCGACGATGAACCCGGAGTCGATGAACAAGAGCAGCCTGATCTGCCCGATCTCCCCAACAAGGAGACCATCGACATCCCCAAGAGGCGGATCCGTGTGAAGTCCGCACCATTTCTGGTTCCTCCACGTCCTGCTCATGTACCCTTCATGGCGGACGACCCGGACTACACTCCCGAGTCACTGGACAGCTCTATGGGACCATCCATGCCGGAGACCTCGACTGAACCTCAAGCCTTACCACCTGATCTACCTGGCACCTCAAGTCCAAGCGCTGATCCCGCAGCTGAAGATTCCAACAGCTATGAGCCAGACAACAAGAAGCAGCGTACCGACGGCTATGACCTGGGCTGGCTCGAGGAACTACACCAAGTTGAAGGTGATCTCCATCAGCTCCTCATCGACTCCCAGGAGGTGATGAAGATCGAGTTTGACGTTGACCTTAACTCCCACCGTAAGGAGAAGGACTTCCTCCGGGACGCCTCGGCCTTCATGGTCAAGAAGATGAGAGACAGCGAGGTTGTGCTCTCCCGTCTCTCTCCTGAACACAGAGAACTCTTCAGCAGAGCCAAGTCCAAGGAAGTCAGCAGCTTCATCAAATCTGAGGCTGTTCGCAAGGCTCTGGACAACAAGGAGGTCAGCGAGGCCTTCGAATCTGGCCGCATCATGCGAGCCAGATGGGTTCTCACCTGGAAGCCAACACCTCCAGAAGATCTTCAAGAAGCTCAAGCCGAGGCGAAATCCAACGCCAAGTCCACCTACACCAAGGACGGTCAACGCAAGGCAAAAGCACGCATTGTGCTTCTCGGCTACGAACATCCGGACCTTCTTCGGCCTGAGTTCAAGACCTCTAGCCCTGTGCAGTCTGGGCTGGGAAGAAACCTCCTGTACACCATGGCCTGCACTCACGGCTGGGAACTTGAAGGTCTCGATTTGGCCACTGCCTTCTTGCAGACGCAGCCCACAGAGGCGGATCAAGATCTGTGGACTCGCGGTGTATCAGAGCTTCGTGAAGCCCTGGATGTTCCAGCAGACGGAGTCATGAAGATTCTCAAGAACATCTACGGCTCAACGACCGCACCAAGGGGACTCTGGCTGGACCTTCACCGGCGCCTAGCCTCCATTGGCGGCAAACCACTCATTGGTGAACGCTGCATCTGGATCTGGCAGTCAGCCACGGAGAAGGACGCCTTCGGCATCCCCCTGGTACTTGGCATCATGGGCGGCCACGTGGATGATTTCCATCGCTGTGGCAATCGCCTCTCGCCTGAGTGGGTTCAGGTCTGTTCCCAGATCGACAAGCTCTACGAGTGGGGCACTGCCAAACGTGGCAACTACCGGCACGCCGGAACCGACCTGACCTCCATCATCAACAAGGACGGCTCCGTGGAGGTAAAGATCAATCAGCAGTACTACATCGACTCCATCGCCGATGTGAACATTGATCCCGATCGCCTTCGTCAAGAGAATGCGGTCATGAATCCTGAGGAGGTAGCTGCCTGCCGCACTACCTGGGGCAGTCTTCAATGGCTGGCCTTGCAGACTCAGCCGCAGCTCTGCGCCAGGTGCAACCTACTTGCATCTGAAATCACGACCAAGCGCCTCATGCAATCGGCGCTGGAACTTCAACAGCTAGTCGGCGAGATTCGCAAGCACGCCTACCAGCTGCACTACAAGAAACCACCTGGAGTCGAGTCATGGCGAGACATGGTGTTTGTGACCTTCTGCGACCAAGCCCACGCGAACCGCAGCAAGATGGACTCCACCGGCGGCTTGATCTCAGTTGCTACTGGACCTCATGCAAGCGAGGGCAAGGTCACATACATGGCACCCCTGGCATGGCGAAGCTGGAAGCTGCGCCGCAAGGCCATATCCTCAAATGATGCTGAAGTCCAGGCAATCCTGGATGGCGAGGACCAGAACTTCCGCATCCGCGTGCTCTGGTGCGAAATGAATGGAGCCGGTCACGATCTCACCCCACATGAAGACAGGGTGGAATGGGCTGAACGCATGGCCCGCGGCATCAAAGGCATTCTGGCCACCGACAGCAAGGGCGGCTACGATGCGGTGATCTACAACGAGTCACCAATGCTTGGGTTGAGCAACGCAAGAGCCGCGCTTCAAGCTCTTCAACTTCGGGAGCATCTCACCCGAACCGGAGCTGAACTTCGTTGGGTGGCCAGCGACTATGATCTCGGCGACGCCTTGACCAAGAAGAAAGCTGAGTGTCGCCTGGGTCTCACCAAGTTTCTTCAAACAGGCCTGTGGAGTGTTGCATACGACAACACCTTCACTTCAGCTCGTAAGAGCCACGGCCAAGGGCGTTCTGCCATCAAGGACGTGACGGCACATCAGCAACGGGATCAGCAGTTGAGAAAGGTTTTTGGCCCATGCGATTCCTTCGGTTGTGACATGTCAACTGTTGATCCACTGCTGCCACCATGGCCCTAGACAGAGGGGCCCCTTTGTCCGCTCGACACCGAGCCACGGTTGCGACCGCGCCGTTGGGCGCGTGGACATTCGATCTCAGCGCAAAGGTGCGCTTCGGCTGCTGCGAGCCTCCTTGACCCCCGGTCATTGCAGAATCCTTGAACATGTCAATCACCTTTCTTGGGGGGGGGGGGGGGGCGGTGGAGAGGAGAAAAGGTCACTTCCACGTGCCGAGGTGTCAAGTTACAAATCCAAACCCCCCACCCATCCCAAAAAAAGAGAAACATATACACTTGGGGTGGGGTCCGCTTCCATTGGTTTTAAGGGGGGAGGGGGAGGAACATTCAAATTACATTCTCAGACGTCCCCCCCATTTTCGGGCCCAAACGGGGTGGGGATGAAACACCCTTACATTGGACTCAGGTACCCGCTCCTCTATCTTGTGTGTCCCAAATCTTCAGAAACTCTCACATTCTAAGAAACGATCTCCATCGTATCGTTGTTCGAGAAGCAACAAAAAAGCAACAGGTGCATGAAACTCTCCTGCGTAAAGCAAATGACGGTGACTCATACGTTTTCTCTGACACCTGGCTGTGGCTCAAAAAAAAGTGGTACCAAAACGGCACCTTGGCAAATGGAACCAAAGACTGAAACCTGCGGTTTCCCGCAGCTCCTTCGATTTCGAGCGCCATACCAACACATGGCTCCCAGAAAGAAAAGAAAGGCGCGCCGAGCTCGCAGCTCGAGAAGCTCGAAGCCGCCTCTGTTTTTTGGGGGGGGCTCTCTGAGTCCTCCATGATGCTCGAGGGCACGAAGACCAGGAGGTGCTGAAGCTCCGGCATCGTGGAGAAGGTGGTGCGAAGGATCTGGCGGGCTCCCGCGGGGCCGGAGGCCGGGGTTCGGAGTTGCTCCTCATAGAGCTTAGAAGGAGCAGGGATCCGGATGCATGGGAAAAACACCGATCGAACAACTTTGTCTCGGTGTTGAAAAAGCCAGCCATGTAACTCAAATGGTTGCAAGATGTATCTGTTAAGGAGCCCTGAATAAGTTGCTACCAACTTGTTGCTGTTTCGTCTATTTTAGTAGACGAAAAGCCTCCACGAAAAAAAAATAAAAAAAAATGGTAAAAGTGCTACTGGGGGACCTAGTGGTACTCCGTTTCTCGAGTTGCCGCCCAGAATGGCCAGAAAACAGATGTTGGTTGCGAAGAGCGAACACTTCTTCGTGGCCAAAGGGGCAAGTTACCGGAGTTTTTGCAAACGGGTAGCAACTGAGCTTCCCAAAGTAGAAACTTCCAAAAGGGGAAACTTCCAAAAGCGAATACTTTCTCGTGGGTGAAAGGAGCAGTTTTCAGAGCTTCCAAACCAAGCAAAGGAGGATCCCCCTAATTGCCACAGGTGGGTCCTGGTCGGAATCACCACCAGGGAAACGCTGCCTGAACACGTCCATTCAAATCGCAAGGGCGATTCTGAGTCGAGTTGCTCCTATTTCTGGGAATGTGCCCTACCTCTTATGTGACTCTTGTGGGGTATGTGGCAACATACGGTGGTTCCCCTTTGGTTCCTGATAGCACACCCGCAAAAAGGGCCCCTCCACAAACACACACCCATGTCTCCTTCATAAGAAACCATGCAAAGATTATGGCTTCATGAGGGACCAGGCATACCAACGTCACAAGTAACCGGGTCTTCTGACAGCCGCTGCCAGAGGCGTGCTGCAGCGCGGAGGCTCTTGGGTCGTCTCCGTACTGTCTGTTGGATTCTTTGTGTTGAGGGCCAAAGAAAATCACCCTTCACAACCCCCAACCGATTCCCATCCAAAACTAACAATTTTGGGATACACCCAAACATAGGCTGTTCAGATTCTGCGCCATACTTGGTCTATCCCAAAAATCCAAACACGTGTTGGAGGAAACTCCAGAACAGGTTGGTTTCTGCCTCAAGGGCTGCCCCTTAGCAAAAGCGCCAACCAAAAAGCCCAGCGACCGTCGCGAATCTCGGCGCTTCACGGAAGCGAGCCTCTGCGATGCTCCCACTGTCGGGCTCCACTAGGCAGGTGGAGAACCTTTGGCGAGAACTCAACGCTCTAAGGATACCAGGGCAGTCCTTGGTTGCAATTCCTTGTTTCCATCTACCATTCCGTTTGGGAAACCTATTTCTAGGGGAACCTTCCATTTCCATTCTTAACCCAGGGATCCAGATCTTTCTAGAAATCCTCCGGAAACCCAGGGAACATGGTTGGAACGATGGTTGAAAAGAATGGGGAATCAACCCCATGAAATGCGGGAGGATAGGGCTCTGTGCGTTTTTCGGAGTTGGTCTCCGTTTGTTTTGCTAAACATCATGGAAACCAAAGGGAACGCCTCCCCCGAGTCGGCGTGAGGGGAGATACCCAGCTTTTGACACAATATGAATTATATGTTTAACTTGAATGTGCTCTGCACCTTCATCCTTTGATTTCTGGGTGAAGATGTGTGTGTGTGTGTGAATTCTCCACGTAAAGCCAACCACAAAAACTCTCCAGGACTGTGGTACAGGGCGTTCCATCGTGTTTCCGTTCCGGGATATCGACAACCAATTTCTGACTCACCTGGACTGAACCGGATTCCAAGTGGAGCCACTAAGTTTGGAAAGCTTCAAGAGGTGCCCGCTAGCTGAAAAAGACAACAACTGCTGCCAGAAAGCTCAACACGCCTATCTGCCACCTTGTCTGTGGGATGGCGGGCTGAAGATCATGACGGATCGCAAACCTGCTGAACTCGCTGAACTGATTGGCGAGTGCTCCAAGAAGCGATCCGGATCCACTTTTTATTGCATGAGCAGAAAGGCCCAAGGCTCGTGGGGAAAATCAACAGAGACCATAGATGATTGGCCAACGGTCGAACCTGAAACCTAGCACTTGACTCTTTCCGCCGTGGTTTTAGTCCAAAACCAAAAATCAAAATGTTGACCCAGGACACCCTACCAACAAATATCCCTTGGTGCTGGACCCGGAACATCGGACGCCACAACCTTTCCCTTTGTAGTGTTGGTCTCTGCACCAAGAAATGGAAAGTGGGCAGCGCCCAAAACCCATCGACGGTAAGTTCTACTGGCGAATGATTCTACAAGTGTCTTTCGGCCTTGCTCTTACCTTCATGGAACCAGGTTGTAGAACCACCTGGCCAATGGGGGGTTTGGGCTGCTACTGTGTTGTTGGCAGGGGTAGTGCAGTGAATGCAACCCAATAGCAGCACCAGACGAAACTCACCTCCTGAGTGGATTGGCAACAAAAAAGAAGC
>CAUJNA010003705.1:1508663-1618947 GCA_963377175.1 Effrenium voratum | reverse complement strand
TTAGCTTCTCGTCAAACAGGTTGCAAAGACCTAGCGTGCTTGGTGCTTTCGCCGAGCTGTTAGGCCCTCTTGCTTCCTGATTGACGTTTGTTGCCGCGGAGCAGTTTGGGTTAGTTGACAGTTTGACTTACTGCTGCAGGATGTCTTCTGACCCTGTCGCAGGCGCGTGGCGTTGCAAACAGTGACCAAGGCTCCAAGTCAAAGTTCTGCACAAGCGGGAAGTTGTTTGGGGTAACTGTTAGCTGCTCGTCAGACAGGTTGCGAAGACCTAGCGTGCTTGGTGCTTTCGCCGAGCTGTTAGGCTCTCTTGCTTCCTGGTTGACGTGTGTTGCCATGGGTATCGTTTGTTGGCTTCTTTGGATACCCTGTGAATCCGTCAAGACAATTTGCGGGGGCAAGACATTTTTTACCGTGAAAGTTATTTTTTACCGTGGGCAGTTTTCTTACCGTTGCCGTTGCCGTTGCCGTTGCCGCGAAAAGTTAATTTTTTACCGGGGAAATTGCCGTGGCTGTTGCCGTGGCTGTTTGCCAAGGTGCAGTAGTTTCGCAATAATTCCTTCCAAACTACTGCGAAATTTTCTCAGCGCAGTAGCTTCGCAGTAGTTAGCTCCAAACTACTGCGGAATTAGCTCCAGTGCAGTAGTTTCGCAGTAACTACTTCCAAAATAGCCGTTGCCGTTGCCGTTGCCGTTGCCGTTTTTGTTGCCGCGTTTTTTTGCCGTTGCCGTTGCCGTTGCCGTGAAAAGTTAATTTTGCAAGTCAATTAAGAAGTCACTAATTGCCGCGAAATGGGAATTGCCGTGAAAGTTAATTTTTACCGTGGGACTCTCTAATTGTCTTGACGGATTCGTTGGGTATTGCCACAAGACGTCTAACATCACCGGATCAGATTCTGGGGGCTTAGATCCTGCAGGCGGCTTTTGCCAGGACGCTGGCTGGCCAAGTTTTTCTATTGCCACGACAACGGCTTGACAGACCGTCGTTTTTTTAACCGCGCAAACGTCTGCGCTGCCTCGATAAAAGAAGCGCGAAGTGTCTGAAGAAGTAGATTCGTTGCCTTCAACGCAGGCGGTGACGAACGAAGAGTTGTAAAGGGACCTGGCAGCGCTGCCGAGCGACATTGTGCAAGTCGCACATCACCTTCGCCGCATGCTCGGCTCCTAAAGAGTGATCTTCCGATCTTCTCCTTCCATATCGCGCTCTGTGTAGCATGCCCGGTCGCAAGACTGTGAGCCTAGCTGAGGCTGCCAAACGTGGCTACAGCAAGGATAGCAGATTGGCCAGGCGCGTGGCGCATTTGCGCCAAGTAAAGTTTGCTGATGCCACTACGCCCGGGAAGGAGACGGTGGTGTACGCAGCGCTGCGTGCGCTGTGGGAGGACAAGCTTGCCTCCGTCCAGGCTTCTCACCTGTTCTGCTTGTATCTGGCTTGCTATGTGGTGGCCCGAATTTGCGCGGGGAGAAAGCAGTGGATGATGCCTACTGCTCTGGTTGGCGGGCTGCTGACGACAGACCTGTTTGAACGGCTGATCCATGCCGAGGTCCCCCGCCACGGCACTACATTGAGATCCTGCGTCAGGCAGATGCATCTACACTCAGTGTTCAAGACCGGCATCGATGTGTCCGATCAGCAGCCAAGCGACCCATTCAATGACATGGGCTGTCAGTGGTGGAGGCACTGGACCCATACACCCTTGTCGCCTGAGCAACAGCGTCATGTGCTTGCCACCATGCTGTTCGTCCTGGCCACAAGGTCGCGAGACACACTCGCATTTTTGCTATCAAGGCCTGACTTTCTCCTTCGCAACTGCGAGTGCTTCGGCCAACTCTACGATGCTCTCTACGCTGCTAATCGCTTTCCTGGTCTTCAGGCTAACCGCGCTCGTAGCAAGCACACGTCCGAGCAAAAGACATGGAGCGCAGAGCGCTTGTTGGAAGGATTGCTTCGGCAGTTGTGGTATGAGCCAGCGGCGTTGTCAGGAATGTTGGCCGCTCAGACAGTGTCGCAGCTGGCGGATGCCCTCGGACATGTAAAAGGTTTTGGCGGGGAACTGGTTTTCATACACACGCTCGAGTATTTGCTGTCCTGGGACGCAGTGGCAGCGTTTCCATTATTTGGTATTCGGAACTACCGGAAACAGCAGCTGACCCGTCACTGCCGACACGGAGCTAACAGCCAGGCTTTTCAACGCCTAGTTTGCGCACACCGCCAGCGACAGCAGGCGGCGAGCTGGGGCTACTCGCAGATATGTTCTGAAGTTCGCAAGTGGCTGCCGAGTGAAGTCACTTTTGGCCATGTGAGCGTAGCTGTAAAGTCCGACTTTTGCGTCTCTGATGCCAGTCAGAATGCATGTCAGGCCATTGCCGTCTTGCAGTTTTTATTGAGTGGAAAGCACGGCGGCAAGGAGCGTGCCGCCAAAGGAGCCGGAAACGCGCTTTAGCTCCCAACATCGACTGGAAAGGAATAAACATGATGTGCGGCTGAACAACCGTCAATTGACTCGGTGCTCTCGCACTCGCAGGTAAAAGAGAAGCCGGTGCTGGTATGAAAGGGTGTTGTTGATCTGGAAAGATGTTCTGGTGCATCGTTTCAGGGACGGGTAGATTCTGGACATCGGACCGTCGTGTTTTGTTCGTTTGGAAACCTTGCAGGGGGTCCACTGAAGGTTCTCGGGTGTGTGTTTGTCTGGAGGACGTGGCGGCGTGCTGGGGTGGGAGATCCGTGCGCAGACTCATGTTTCGAACAGACGTCTTTCACTGATTCCCTTGGTGGATGGAGTGGAGTCCTTCATTCCTTCATGCGATTAACCGCATGCCAGAGGTTTTGGCTGAGGTGGTCACATAAACCCCAAAGCAATGTCGTTGGCGCAGACTGCTCTGGGCTCCATGTTTCTGGGGGTGGCGCTTTGGCGGCTTCTTCGCAGATTCGACGTGTTGCCCACAGAGAAGCCGGTGCAGAAACAGCCGCGGACCTCTGAAGAAAACGAGTGGATGGAAGTAGACGCCTGCTGCTCTGATGACAACGACAGATCCGGGGAGGACGCATCCTTGGAGATCGTGCCCGTGAATCTGAAGCCCCGCCCTCTCGGAGCTTTTGTGCGAGTAGGGAATATGAAGCTGACATTGTAGCCAGAGGCTTCAGACAGCTGCCCCGGAAATCTGCATGCCAGGCTGCTGGCTTCGTGTTCCTTCGGCCCGATTGCAAAGCAGTCCTGAACATAAAAAGAGATTCGCATTGCTGAAGGGTCCGACATGGAGTGACGGCCTGCGTCACATGTTGTCCCTGCGTGCCGTGACACTCATACTCCTTCACTAGAATCCGGACGTGTCAATTCCTTGTTTTGCAGGGCCTGAGCATGTTTGGGTTGCCCAGAGCTTCTACGTGGCAAGCTCCACAGTGATGCACGGCAAGCCCATATACTGGGTCCATAGTTTCTACTATGGGGGTTCTTGCTGAAGAAACCAACTGTGGGCAGTATTTTGGCTAGGTCCCTTCAAAGCCAGCAAAGGTTTGGTGGGGTGGGAGGTACTCTATGTGACTACCTCATTGGATCAAGATGTGATTGCTTCAGTGGTTGTCTTTGCACCTTTGCGTGGTCGGGAGTGGTCAGGCTGGGTTGGTTTAGAGCAAAGGGGGCACAGCTTCACTGCAAGGGTAATGTGTTTGAGTTCTTTGACTCACTTTCGCTGGTCCTGTTGGATGATTTTACTGGGGTAAATTTGGTTGCCAATTCAGAAATCACCTCGGCTGATTTGGATGAAAGTAAGTGGGTGGCTCGTCTTTTTTAGGGGACCCATTGTTCTGGTTTTAACATCACGTGGCAAGGTCTACATCACCGTGCAATCACTGCCGCTGCCAATGTCTACCTCTGCGACTTGCGTCGTGGAATGCGGCTGGCGACACTGCAGGCCCGCTGACGTTAGGACTTCGGTTTCGTGTTGATGCCAAAGATTGCCTTGTCACTTGTGGCATTCCTCGTTCTTTTTTCTGAGCCACTGGTCGCTCGCTCGCGTGGCATTTTTTCGCGGAGTACCTTTCCTAATGGGGAGGCAGAACATGATGCAGAACATTTCGGCATCATGAGCATGAGCCATGTGAGCAGAAGCAGGTTCAGCGGCACACGTGCAGTTGCCCGGCATAGCGATCTTTTGCCATGGATGTGCTTTTGCTTTCCCAAGAGTCCCTGAACCTCTTGCTCGACGGTCGAGCCTCCGGGCTCTTGCGAGGGACGTTCACTCCAAAGCGCGGAGATGCCTTGCTGGATTCACTTCTTTTTTTTTTGCATGTTTGGACTTCCCTGGGGCTGCCTTCCCAAGCAGAGCTCCAGGCAAGGAGCCAGCTCCAGCTTTGCCAGTTGCATTTTTGCTGTGCGGACCGTCCGAGTCAGGATATTTGGCTGGGGTTGGTTGCCGTTGGAGATGTTGTGGCACGAGCCCGCCTGGTTGCGGCGCACAAGTTGGATGAGCCGGGACTGCGGCGTGCAGGGGAAGCTTTGCTGGAGCAACAGAAACGGCTGTGCTATGGAACCCCTCACTTGTGGGAGCTTGACAAAGTCGAGCAGCTCGCGGAGCCTTGGAGGATTTCAAGCGCGGCGCGCAAGGGATGCGTGCAGTGGATTCCAGCGCATCGCTGGCAGTCACAGCATCCTGAGCCCGTCAAGCGGAAACAGTCCGGTGTCACGAGAGCTTGGCCAAAGAGGTTTCCCAGAAAACCTAGATCTGACGGACGAGGCCCTGACCTTCCGCAAGGCTTGCTGCTGAAGCAAAGACGGCCAAAGAAAGGTAAACGGGAAAAGCGACTCAGCAGGAACGCCCCCGCAAACCCTCAAGATGCCATTTCTCTGGATCGACATGGCCAGGGTGCAGACTTGTCCCAGCGGCTGAGAGCAGGGAGAACTTTGCCCAGACTGCGACATCTGGCCAGCATGAGCTTGTTTCACCACAGACGACCCTTCGATGCCCCGCCCGATCCTCGTCCAGGACGCTGTGCGCTTTTACGAGGGAACCCTTGCTTCATCGTCTCCACCTTCCAGCGCAGGAAAGTGCCCATGGCAGATGTTCTTCCATTGCAGGAGACGCTGGATGAGGCGATCCTGACTGCCTCTCGAGCAGACACAGAGACGTGCGCGCAAAGAGACTTGCAAGATGTGGGCTGCAAGCGCGTGCAGATTCAACCACGAAATCTCCGGAAGGGCCGGCTGCGTTTCAATGTCTTGCCTGCTGCGTGTGAGCCTGGAGCTGCTGATGCCCATGACGTGCAGGTCTACTTGGGCCCTCTGCAAGCAAGTGCAGAACGACCGACTGCCCCAGCCGCCGCAGGGGAAATCATCCGTGTGGAGCCAGCTGCTGCCTCCGAGCACAAGAGCTCGCTTGTGGACGGGCGCTGGCATCAGGTCGTGGTGCCTTGGTGTGAATTCAAAGACGCAGCACGCTACCGCCTATGCATACGCTTTCAAATGGTTGGAAGCCTCGCAGCTTGTTGTAATGCAGTTTTGTTTTTTGCTCCGTCTATTCAGGTCCGACGAGATCTTAGTCAGCGAGCAATCTTTTTGCTTGACACCCCGCTGCCATATTTGCTGGATACGCGGCCGGAGCGGTGCTTGACGTGTGGTAAATCTTACCCAGTGAAGCCAAGCGACATCCGCCGCCACTTCCCTACCGCTCTATCCTGTCGTACTTCAAAGCAGCGAGTTGTATGGTTCTCTGGGCGCTTGCTGGTGCAGGCGGTGCAAAAATTTGCTGAGGTGCCAACTGCAGCCGCTGTGAAACGCTACCTGCTCGACTTATACGCTTCGAACTCCCTGGATCTTGCCACTGCTCAGCAGCAGCTTGGTGTGCTATCTTGTCTGCCGAGATTGCGGGCTTTGCGCGGGGTCCTGCGGCAAGCGTTGATGTCGTACTTGCCAGGCCTTGTCGAAGAGATCCAGAAGTCTGCCCACGTGTACTCTGGAAGCGCCGTCAAAGGCGACGGCAACTTCAAGATAGCTGCTCGCATCAAAGGCCAGCTCGTGGATAAAGCCACCCCACTGGACCCTGCGGGTATAAGGGATGCAATGGCCCGCCCAAGCTGTAAGAGTGAAGGTTTCTGTCGGAAGGGTAGTCGAGGTAGTGCGCGTAAAAAGCATTGCCCAGGAGCTCGCCCTGCCACTGCTGTCATCTACGGCTGGTGTGGCGTCGACGGGTGCCTCCTGAAGCCGTGCGAACTCATGCCCGTCGAATCTTGGGCCTACATTCGACCAGATTTGGAGAAGTTAGCAGACCAGATGCCGCTCGCCAGATTACAAGTTTTGCCTGCTTGTGCTTTCTTTAGTATGCTGCGTGCCACGCAGTGTAAGGCGAGCGAACAGAGAAGCAGCCGGGCTCGCGCAGCATGAGATCCCGCCCGTGTATCATTCAACTGACACTTACGCGAAACATCGCAAGCTCCTGCGGAGTTTCTGGAGGCGGAAATACAGCACTGGTGTGCAGAGCGTGTCAAGCACAGCTCGTGGAGATGCGTACTCTGTGGCGCCCGGCCCCGACCGTGATCCCACCAGGAACCTCAGCATGCAGCTTCGGTATCATTTGGGTCGTGTCTGCTTTGGTCACGTGAGCTGCGTGTGTTGCTCAGTTATCTTTGGGCCAAGGATAACGGGAGATCCCCAGCATGAAGTGCTGGCGCTGGGCCGACTGGTGCCTCCAACCAGCAGCGACGGTCCAACATTTGTTGCGGATCACAGGAACCTTATGGAGAGGCTCAGCTTGCCACCCTCGCCGCATCCGACCTGTCCGGCCGATCACGTCTTCCAAGAGTTGCGACAGGACAGCAAAGGGGGGGCGGGGACTCTCGTTTGCCAAGGTACTGGTCGGCATGCGATTAGCATTTCATGCTGACATCTGAGCTCAGGCCTGCTTTTGTCACATCCCATGAATTGAGCTTGCCTCAATGCAGCGAACTAGAGAGGTTGCATGCTGATTCCACAGGCCTACACTTCTTTGACTGTGTCTTCATTCCCAAATCCTAGGACATTGCACATGTCTGATCATATCAAGGGACAGGAAGGGAAATACCGGAAAATCAGCATTTGAATGGTCGCGCGTCAGCCTCAGGATCTTCAGCCTCTCTTGCAAGAAGCTGTGCGGAACAGACGCTTCGATCTTGATGCCAGCAGCGCTTCGGATCAGGAAAAGAAGGACATGCGAGATTTCCTTGGGCAGGCGTACGCTTCTCGTGCACAGAGCTGGCTCGGCATCTTCGGGAGTTCGCCGCCCCGTCAAACCTTGGCACGGCTGTGCGGGCGATTTGGGGTAAAAATCCACGACACTGAGGGCAACTACAATGTGCGCGACGCCACGGACTTTGTCGCAGAAGTGCGCAGGATCCTGCGGTGGTATCGACACAGAAAGAGATCCACGCTGCTGCGAAGGCGACAGGTTCTACGGGAGCGTCAGCAGCGCATCATCCCCGGCAAGACGGGCGTCCTGAGCAAGAAGGTCCGGGCACACCTCCGACGACTTCGGCGGCCGGTTCGAGTGGAGAGCTTCATGCACTGGCGAGACATGGCGATACAGACATTGCGAGCTGGGATAGCAGTACAAAGCGGCACTGTCTGCGTGGAACGCTACTGGGCGGCCTTGCTGAACTACATTGCACCTCAGGTCCGGCAAATGTCGCCAGCTTGGTGGTTCGTCTTGGCACAGTTGAGCTTCGCCAAGTGGAACTACCAGCATTTCAGTCTTGATGCCCTGCCCGGTATAGCAGAGCGAGATGCTGAAATCCAAAGCAAGTTGTCAACCTGCACCTTGCTGGCGCGAGCCCTTCATGACAGTGAGCTCAGCGAAGCCATCGGATTGCACGACCTTTTTGATCCTTTCCGGCATGATGACGATGCGCAGTTTGCGGATGTCCGCTGAGAGTGGTCTTGGTGACTAGTACGTAGCAAGCTGAGGTCTCGTGCGTACACCTGGCAGTGTCCTCTAAAGCCAAGTGTCTTGTCCCTATCGCTGGGTGATGCGTAGAATCAGTTTTGACTTGCGCTGCCGCGGCGAACAGCGCCTCCTCTTGGACACTTGTCAGGCAGCACATATTATCAAGTCGAATGGCACACGCCATAGCAGTCCTCTCATTTCCTGAATTCAGAGGCTGTCGCGCAAACGATGCCCTGCGACGGACAACAGAGTACTTTCGTGCCGACGTTTGCCATATGGGTATGTCTCTAATTGGGGTACCCCCAAAATGGTGGTTTTCCTGTTGGTTTCCCCTTAAAATCAACCAAAAAGGAGTTCTCATATAAAAAAAACAAAACCATATATTATTTCCGTTTGTTTTTTGCCCCGAGCGCTTCCACACAATAGCCTAACTGCTGTTGGAATCGCGGTGGTCCACGTTTGTTTTTGGATGACAGCTAATTACAGATACAGGTGCCATCCATCCTTCTGCATATGAAGCCAGGTTGCAGAGACCCAGCGTGCTTGGTGCTTTCGCCGAGCTGTTAGGCCCTCTTGCTTCCTGATTGACGTTTGTTGCCGCGGAGCAGTTTGGGTTAGTTGACAGTTTGACTTACTGCTGCAAGATGTCTAAATCACGGGGCCAGATCTTGCTGGTAACATCTTGGGGCCTGAGCCTGGCGCGGTAGACGTCTTCTGACCCTGTCGCAGGCGCGTGGCGTTGCAAACAGTGATCAAGGTTTCAAGTCGAAGTTTTGCCCAAGCCGGAAGTTGTTTGGGGTAATTGTTAGCTGCTCGTCAGACAGGTTGCGAAGACCTAGCGTGCTTGGTGCTTTCGCCGAGCTGTTAGGCTCTCTTGCTTCCTGGTTGACGTTTGTTTCCATGGGTATCGTTTGTTGTCTTCTTTGGATATTGCCACAAGACGTCTAACATCACCGGATCAGATTCTGGGGGCTCAGATCCTGCAGGCGGCTTTTGCCAGGACGCTGGCTGGCCAAGTTTTTCTATTGCCACGACAACGGCTTGACAGACCGCTTTCCTGCCGTCAGGGGTGAGGTGAAGTCATGGTCGTTTTTTTTAACCGCGCAAACGTCAGCGCTGCCTCGATAAAAGAAGCGCGAAGTGTCTCAAGCGTCGGAGTCTGCAGCGTTTGGAGGTCATGAGATATAGCAAGGGCCTTCCCGCGGAAGCTTTTTGGGCAACTGGTGACCCCTTTGCCTACCCAATAGTTTTGTTACCTGCTGAGCAAGATTTCATTCAGGAGAGGTTTTCTTGCGAGAGGGTGTGCGGGCCTCCCGGCGTACACCCGTTCGCGGACTACCGGGAGGGGTTTTCTTGCGAGAGGGTGTGCGGGCCTCCCAGCGTACACCCGTTCGCGGACTACCGGGAAGGGTTTTCTTGCGAGAGGGTGTGCGGGCCTCCCGGCGTGCACCCGTTCGCGGGTTACCGGGATGGACTTGGCACTGCACCACCTTGTTGTAACAAACCGTCCGTTGCATCTGCACCTAACAACACACTGGGAACTATGAGCGTACATTGGAATTTGGGGGAGAATGGCGCTCCCCCTGGTGAATTTGATGACTTCGAAGATCCTGGTGTTGGCAGTGTCAAACAGAGTTGCGGTCCGAGTGAAGTCACATGTGAGGGTGTTTGTGCCTGCGTGAGCGTTTTTCACATGTCATGTTGCGGCATGCACACATGTTTGCCAGTGTCTGCAGTTTTTTTAATACTCGTGTACATGGCGTGCTCGAGCGGAAGGGGCAGTGCTGTGCACATTTTTTGATGGAAGAAGTATCAGTGCTCTGTCCGCGAGGCTTTCCCTGTACGCTGCCTGGTGCGGCAGCGGTGGGTTAGCTGCTGGCGCTGTTTGCGCCGGTGCGTGACGGGATGCTATTGCCACCGCGATGTGAGACGGCAAGGTAAAACGTCAGCTGGAGTGCCTGATGGGAGATATATATATATATATATTGTATCGGCGTCTGCAAATACAATTCAACTTTTCCAGCCTGTTTCTCTGTTCGACTGTTTGCTCATTACCTACTGCGCGTGCACGCCGCGAATAAAACAAAAAAAACCGAGTTTTTTGACATTCAGCAAAGACTCGGTTTTTTTCGGTTTTCCCATTTCCATGGTAGACTAAGCTGTAGGTCTGTATCTAGCAGCGCAAAACATCTCGGATTTCGGCTAACTCTGCGTCACCGAAAACAATTGGGCCAGACGGAGGCTCAATGAAGAAGGCTTGCGCTGCAGGACACGTAAGACATCCACTTGTGTGCGTGATAAAGTACACATTGTGTCGGAGTCTGCAAGTAGAATTCAACTTTTCCTGCCCGTTTGTCTGTTCGACTGTTTGCTCATGACCTACTGTGCGTGCACGCCGCGAATAAACAAAAAAAAACGAGTTTTTGGACATTCCGCAAAAACTCAGTTTTTTCAGGTTTCCCATTTCCAAGGTAGACTGAGCCGTAGGTTTGTGTCTTGCGGTGCGAAACATCTCGGATTTCGGTAAACTTTGCGTCACCCAAAACAATTGGGCCAGCTGGAGGCAGAATGAAGAAAGCTAGCGCTGCAGGAGAGGTAAGACATCCGCTTGTGTACGTGATAGCGTATATATTGTATCGGAGTCTGCAAAATAGAATTCAACTTTTCCTGTCTATTTCTCTGTTTAACCATTTTTCCTCCTTATCTACTGCGCGTGCACGCCACGCATCAGCCAAAACAAAAACGGTTTATGAAATTCAGTAGGAGAGAGACGCAGAGCCTTCCACCTAGTGGTTGCATGTTGCTCCATGCCGTGACTACCCCGTGGTGTGTTTGTTGCAACAAGCAGATGCCATGAAGCAATGAATGCCTGGCTGCCCGCTGCTACAGCCTTGCCGTGGGCAGGGCTGCCCAACATGCACATGCTGCAGATAAGCCACATCGATTAAGCCATTTTGTGATGCCACATAGCCAGTCTCAGACATAGTGAGAACCCAGCCAGATCTCCAGACACTTTAAGTGGGACTGCCACTTGGAGCCACTTGGAGCCACTTGGAGCCACTTGGCGCCACTTGGAGCCACTCCAAGTGGCACGGCCACTTCAAGTGGCACTGCCACTTGGAGTGGCTCCAAGTGGCCCCAAGTGGCAGATTCAGAATCCTCCGATTGCACGTCCTCAAAAAAACATGCCTCAGATTCGCCCTTTGGAAAAAAGGTGAGGTGTCGGAAGACAATCGCCTTAAAAAGGCCCCGGCCCCCTGTGCACTTTCCACCCCATCAACTTCCATGATGTACAAAGAGGGATTTTGGGGACAACACCTCTGGTTGATTTGGAGGGGTTGGTTCACCTGCTGCTGGCTGCAGCGAGGTCACCGTGCACATGCGTGAGGGCAGGAAGGCGCGGGCCAGGCGTTGCGATGTGTTGGCCCACCTCATTTTTCCCCCCCTTTTTCTTCATGCGGGATCAATCATTTCCGTTTCGTGCACGCTTCAAGAATATGTCACGACCCTCCGCACTATCCAATGGCCCCTTCCCTGTGTTGGTGTGAGCACGAGCCACAAAGCCCAGCGGCTGCGTTAGGGCCCGCCCACACCGCGGATGAGGGGCGGGGAGATGCCCACGCTGACCGACTGGAGGAGGAGCGGTCAGCTGATGGTTGGGATGGAGATTGCGGAGGGCACATGGCAATACCTCCCCAAAAGCCTTTGCCAATCTTGCGGGGGAGCTGTCAAGCCGGACGATCTTCTTCGGGGCTTCTTGTGAGCCTGATGGAGGAAATGAGGGGTGGAGGGGGGGAGGGAAGAGGATCCCTGTGGTTTCCGCTTGCAACCCTCACTGCGGGAGCTGCAGCTCTGACAATGTGGGCCATATTGCGCCTTCCTGGGGTGTGGCGGGATTCCTCACTTTAGCCGTAGCCTTGAGCCACTTTACTATTTTCAGGCAGCTTTGACCTGGTCAAAACTCCTCTTGAAAGAATATGCGAGAGGCAATCTGGCGTTGGTGTGTTGTGTTTGTCTGTTATGTGCGCTTAACCATGCACACATTCCATTTCGGAGCGATTTTGCAAACTCTGGGGTCATCGCCCGCGGAAGCCAGAAGTGTGTTCCAATAGCTCCGATCTCAAAGGGCCCTGCCAAATGGTGCTCGCATTGAGCATCCCTGTGGTTTGCATCATGTTCTGCCACTTCGCCAGTGTAATTGCAGGTTCGGCCAGCTTGGAAAAGAACAAGTCCAAGTTATAATGATAGCTATCACCAGCTTCCATGTCTCTTCCTTGCCCTCACTGCGACGCGAGTCTTTCTTTCAGGGCAGCCTGTTTTCCGGATAAAGCCAAACGGTAAAGGGAGGGGCAATCAACAGGTCGGGGGTGGAAAAAAACAGAACAACATGCTAGCAGGGAAGTTCCAACATACCCAGTCATTGACAACTGCTTCGGGACCACACTTCCAATTTCCTTGCTCCTTTCCCGTGTCAGGCTGAAATGTTTGAAGCACCACGCGCAGATTTGGCGTGTCCCATTTGGCAACGCCCCCAGTCAATCTGTGGGTTCTTTCTCAGGCCCTTTCCGAGTTCTTTTTCCCGGGTCGTTTCAAACGCCAAAGGCGTTTTCTTGGGATGGGTTGTTTTCGCATATCCTTGCTGTTGGCATGGGCCTTTTGAAAGCGCCGCCCGGCTAGGACTGGCTTGGAGGCCTTCGACGAGGCGTTTGGATGGGGATCGATCCATGGAGCTTCGGGCTGATGGGAAAAACGAAGGGCCGAAAAAGACATCGACCAATCAACGTTGCCCACAAATTGATCTTAAAAAAGCAGCGGCATTCTCGGAAGTGATGTGTTTGGTTGAAAAAGATAACCAACCATTGCCGGGGGTTCCCCATAATCCGTTCCCCCTACTGTAATAGTAAACGCGGACCCCTCCCCGCCTCTCCCCGGGGACAACACATGTCTATTAATAGGGTACTTCGGGGTCGACCGGATTTCCTCTTCGGTCCTCGTCCAAATGAGCTCCCCTCCTTCCCGGACGCGAAACAAATCCGCCAAAACTGCAATTTTCCGAGTACCAAATTTAAATAACACCGTTCAAGGTGATTTTTGTTTGTTTCATCATCATCATCATCATCATCATCATCATCAACATCATCATCATCATCATCATCATCATCATCATCATCATCATGATCATGATCATCATCATCATGATCATCATCATCATCATCATCATCATCATCATGATCATCATCATCATCATCATCATCATCATCATCATCATCATCATCATCATCATCATCATCATCATCATCATTTTTTTTAGCAGAAGCTAGTGCTGGAAACGATTTCCAGCTGCTTCGATTTACTTGGCAGGCTGTTGAGCGCCCTCCTTCAAGAGGGGCCGAGAGTCGCCCAGAAGCTTTGACATGACAGCTCCGATGGGGTCAGTGTTGTCAACTAGAGAATTTTTTGGAGATTCGCGGCAGACCCTCCCGAATCGCAAGTTGACAGCATTTCATGTGAAAAGCATCACTTCCTGCAGCCATTTCCCCATTTTGCAAATTCACTTGCCATGGCAAAGCTCATTGACGTCTCGGAGCTGACGAAGAAGTGGCGTGCGGAAGAGGCCACGAAGTTTTATTGAACACTTTGAGTCAATCAACCCACAAATATTGGGGAAAAACCACGAAAAACAATGAAACATGAAACATCTTTGAAACATCTTTGAAACATCTTTGAAATCAACCACCCAGCCATCTGTGATATTTGTTTTCTCCAACATCTTAAACCTGCCCATCTGCGAAGATCACAGCGGCTTATCGGATCCAACACACCGGCAGGACGAGGGCCTTCTCCCGCATCGACCAGCCGACATACAATCTCGCCTTGGTCGAGATTTACGTTGAGAATGCAAAGGCTCGGCGGGAAAGCTCCAATGCGGCCTCTTCCACCGTGTTTCTGTTTTAAAAACACAGGTGTACCATCAGCCATTGTATTCCGAGTCTTATTGTTGGTTATTGTCCCCCATTTATTGGCTTGCTTAATATTGACCCACTGCCTGTGTTTGATGCAAACCTAGAAGCCCCAAGGTTCAGATTATGAAACTTGGGGCTTCTTGCCTACCTTTTCAGGTTCAGAAACGTGTAGTGTAGTAAGGGGTTAAAGGGATGATGAAATGGTCAATTTCCCCCCTTTGGAGAATCTACGCAAAAATGATTGGAGCAACCCTGGTAAGTCTGGTAAGTTGGCATGGCAAAGAATGTCGCTCTTGTCCAAATCAACACGCCCATCGAAATTGGATCTGGCAGATCCATTGTTTTGGATGGGATTCTTTGGCTGCCGCGTTTGGCTGGACATGCGCAAGGTTTCATCTGGTGACCGTAAGTTGATCCTGTCTAGGCATGTTTTACCACTGCTTTCTTGGAATAAGGCGTAACTAGTTGGAAGATCTTGGTGGATTTTTTCCCCGAAAGACAATGTTTTTTGTATAAGATCATGTAAGGTAACGATACATTTATTAAATTTATTAAGACATATGTTTGTTCAATCATTTGTATTTATGACCTTCGTTTCTGTGCGTATTTTTGGAACATCTTCCAGGGCAACCCTGGCGGCAGCGACAAGTTGGCAAACGGCCACCGTTTCGATTCCGTGCCCATTGCCAATGGCATGATCGAGAACGGCATGAGCTGCCAGATCGTGAATTATGTCAAGGAAGAACACGATCTGTTCTTCAAGGTCCTGGAGCGATTCGATGGTGTCATCGTGCGCTGTAACCCGGGTCAGATCACTGCAGATGGTGGGGATCAGAATAAGTTCGATGAGTCCATGATGAAGCTCTCCAAGAAGATTCCAGTACCTTAAACATTGATGCTGTTTTTTTTGGCATAATGTGATGCCAAAGCAAACATGTACGACGGGTCGTTTGTTTTTTTCCCGGACAGGTGATCTAGATCACACGAAAATGAATCCAGTGTCGATATATTGGATGGTTTTATGATGTTTTATAGCAGTGGAATCCCATATTTGAGCCCGAAGTGTTTCCATGTTTTTCCCCTGGCTCGTTGGTCCGAGTAGGCAGAATGCACGGTAGCATCCGATGTTTGTGGGACACTTCAGCCACAACTTGCCCTGGTGTCGGTTCCTTCAGGTCTGGCCCACGGCAGATGTGATGAGGAAGATGGGTGCCAAGGATGCGCTCTGCAAGATCAAGCACATGGATTTCGGGTTGCCGGACACCATCGGGCAGCTTCGGCCGAAGGGAACCCCCAGTTGGAGGAGATGAAATTTGACCCTGAAAAGAACAGTCTTTAAAGAAATCATGTTTTTGAAGTAAGGTTTCTCAAGGATAAATTGAGACCTGTAATGTCCTATTGTTTATTAGTCTTGAACTTCTAGCATAGATGTTTGGAGGCGTTGCCAAGAATTTCCTTGGTCAAGGAGCCTTTTGTAGGATGTGATACTGTGATAGTACTTTCGAACACATCGTAGAATTTGTCGTAACGCGCCGCGCTTGGGCGCTTTTTAGGTGAGCTGAAACTCAGTGAGTTTATCAAACCTACGCCATTCCCCAAGCTGATCAGCTCAGCTGCCAAGGTACTACTCGCCTGAGGACTTCAAGACAGGCTTCCCTAAGACCATCGCCTTCCATCCTCGTGTTGTCAAGCAGAACAGGGGCTCTGCAGGTGAAGGAATTTGGATTGTCAAGTTGAAAAGTGAAACTCAGCCACTTAGACCTTTTCGATGTCTTTTTTTGTGAGATACATTTGGGTGTGAGTGTAAGCTGGTTCTCACATGCCAAAAACGAAGAGAAACACCGCAATCCTGTGGTGTTCACAGAATTTTGGGCTGACTTTTGATTCACACCATGACCCACGCCTATCATTTACAGCTGCTTAATTTGTTGAGCAAGGAAGCTAAGGAAGCTTATTGCGAAGAGCCTCGTGTTTGCTCGATGGATGCGCCCTTACTCTTGATGGAGGCCAACGACAACCATGTGGAAGAGCACACTGTGGCTGAGTTCATCGAGTTCTGTGTCAATGGTCGCACTGAGAAGTCAGGCACCTGGAGCTCCCAAGGCTCTGGGAAGTACTTTGAAGCTGGAGGCCAGATGGTGGATCAACGTTATTTGCCGGGGATCAAGGAGGGTGAATCTCGTTTCTTCATGGTCGGCAAGCAGTTGTACAACGTCGAGCACTACGTGTACCACGGTGGCGTCGGGGGTGAGACGGAGACTACAGTCTACCCACCGGATGCACCGCAATATGCTGAGACCAAAATGAAATTAGAAGGTGAAGTGGAAGACTATTTGGAAGTCTTGGGTCTCGACATGGATTCTTTGCCTCTCTTGTGGGCGGTCGACTTCATTCCGATCAAAGATCACAAGTTTCCCTTGACCATCGGCGAGTTCAATTGCTCTTGCCTTGGCATTTCGGCCTTTCTCAGCGCCCGCGGGGGAACCTTGTCGCAATGCTCTGTCGGGGACATTGCGGCAGGGCAAAACATGTGCAACTTTATCGGGGAGAAGGCGCGTGAGATCTTGGACATCCAAGGATCATCCAAGCACAGCCTCCCTGTGTTGCCGATAGATTGCAAGCTCAATAACAGCTATCGAGGATCGGCTGAGCTCGATGGGGGTTATTTTCAAGCCCCTGGTTTTGTCGCTGTGGAGTAAGGGTGACGTGTCAGCTTTACTCCAAGAGTCTTGAGGAATGGGAAGATCCGACATAAGAACCATCATTTTTTCGCAGCTGAAAGCAGGTTTTCTACCACTTTGTGATTTTGAACTCGGATCCCCCGAAGTACGGTGACCAGCGATACAACATCACTTCATCCAGAGATTTGAAGTGTCAAATCAGGAGGATCTTCAATATTGTTTTTGCTCGTATGTTTTTCTGTGCAGATCCAGGTTCGTGATTGCCTTCTTGATGGCAACAGGCTGTCATGGACCGTTGTGAATGGCAACATTTGTCCACCTGGCTTCCGCTTTAGAGTGTTAGATGGGTCACTGCAACCTTGCGCTTTTGCGATGAAACTCTCAACTGAATGTGTTTGCATGTGTAGCCGAGATGCATCGGTTGATCGTTGTCATACTCAAAGGCGCTCGGCACCGGGCTGGCTCTTGAAAAGAATCAGGCCAAGTCAAGCAGTTCAAGCAGCTCATCAAGCACCTTGGAGCCCGCGCTAGTGGCACTACTGGCAGGTCGCAGTTTTTCACGGTGCATTCCTGGGTTTGGCCGCGCAATGAGCAGCGGCCTAGCGTCGTGTATGTCAAGTTTAATGCGCAACATGGGAGCTGGAAGGCGTTGGCGAACCCGGTGTCTACCCCATTGTGGCTAAACGTAGTGATTGGTTCTTGGACAGAGGGCGAAAGATGAAGATGCTGAAGGTGACGCGGAAGCAGCTGCCATTGATCCCAGCCTATGCCATCCCTGAGTCCCTGATGCTTTTGAGCGGGGCTTCTCATCCTAAAGTCCCTGAGTCCCTGAGTCCCTGAACTTTCCTGGTGGAACTTGTGATGGTTTTGAGTGGGGCTTCTCATATTAAAGTCTCTCAGTCCCTGAACTCTTTCCTGGTGGAACTTGTGATACTTTTGAGTGGAGCTTCTCGCCCTAAAAGCCCCTGAGTCCCTGAACTCTTTCCTGGTGGAACTTGAGAAACTTTTGAGCGAAGCTTCTCACCCTAAAGTCCCTCTTTCCTGGTGAAACTTTTGAAACTTTTGAGTGAACCTTCTCACCATAACGTCCCTGAGCCCTTAAACTCTTTCCTGGTGGAACTTGTGATGCTTTTGAGTGGAGCTTCTCATCCTAAAGTCCCTGAGTCCCTGACCTCTTTCCTTGTGGAATTTGTGAAACGTTTGAGTGGAGCTTCTCATCCTAAAGTCCCTGAATCCCTGAACTCTTTCCTGGTGGAACTTGTGGTACTTTTGAATGGGGCTTTTCATCCCAAACTCACTGAGTCCCTGAGCTCTTTCCTGGTGGAACTTGTGATGCTTTTGAATGGAGCTTCTCGCCCGAAAAGTCCCTTAGTCCTTGAATTCTTTCCGAGACTTTTGAATTCCCTGATGCTTTTGAGTGGGGCTTCCCATCCTAAAGTCCCTGAGTCCCTGAACTCTTTCCTGGTGGAACTTGCGATGCTTGTGAGTGGGGCTTCTCATCCTAAAGTCCCTGAGTCCCTGAACTCTTTCCTGGTGCAATCTGTGATACTTTTGAGTGGAGCTTCTCATCCTAAAGTCCCTGAGTCCCTGAACTCTTTCCTGGTGGAACTTGTGGTACTTTTGAATGGGGCTTTTCATCCCAAACTCACTGAGTCCCTGAGCTCTTTCCTGGTGGAACTTGTGATGCTTTTGAATGGAGCTTCTCGCCCGAAAAGTCCCTTAGTCCTTGAATTCTTTCCGAGACTTTTGAATTCCCTGATGCTTTTGAGTGGGGCTTCCCATCCTAAAGTCCCTGAGTCCCTGAACTCTTTCCTGGTGGAACTTGCGATGCTTGTGAGTGGGGCTTCTCATCCTAAAGTCCCTGAGTCCCTGAACTCTTTCCTGGTGCAATCTGTGATACTTTTGAGTGGAGCTTCTCATCCTAAAGTCCCTGAGTCCCTGAACTCTTTCCTGGTGGAACTTGTGGTACTTTTGAATGGGGCTTTTCATCCCAAACTCACTGAGTCCCTGAGCTCTTTCCTGGTGGAACTTGTGATGCTTTTGAATGGAGCTTCTCGCCCGAAAAGTCCCTTAGTCCTTGAATTCTTTCCGAGACTTTTGAATTCCCTGATGCTTTTGAGTGGGGCTTCCCATCCTAAAGTCCCTGAGTCCCTGAACTCTTTCCTGGTGGAACTTGCGATGCTTGTGAGTGGGGCTTCTCATCCTAAAGTCCCTGAGTCCCTGAACTCTTTCCTGGTGCAATCTGTGATACTTTTGAGTGGAGCTTCTCATCCTAAAGTCCCTGAGTCCCTGAACTCTTTCCTGGTGGAACTTGTGGTACTTTTGAATGGGGCTTCTCATCCCAAACTCATTGAGTCCCTGAGCTCTTTCCTGGTGGAACTTGTGATGCTTTTGAATGGAGCTTCTCGCCCTAAAAGTTCCTTAGTCCCTGAACTCTTGCCTTGTGGAATTTGTGAGACTTTTGAATGGAGCTTCATATCCTAAAGTGCCTGAGTCCCTGATGCTTTTGAGTGGGGCTTCTCATCCTAAAGTCCCTGAGTCCCTGAACTCTTTCCTGGTGGAACTTGCGATGCTTTTGAGTGAGGCTTCTCATCCTAAAGGACCCGGGTCCCTCAACTCTTTCCTGGTGCAATCTGTGATACTTTTGAATGGAGCTTCTCATCCTAAAGTCCCTGAGTCCCTGACCTCTTTCCTGGTGGAACTTGTGAATCTTTTGAGTGGGGCTTCTCAATCTGAAGTCACTGAGTCCCTGAACTCTTTCCTGGTGGAACTTGTGATACTTTTGAATGAAGCTTCTTGCCCTAACAGTCCCTGAGTCACTGAACTCTTTCCTGGTGGAACTTGTGATACTTTTTTGGGGCGGTCTGCAAACCTTCAGCCAAAGGCAAACCTACCCTGAGCGCGCCTTGCGCCTCACATACATGGAAAGGACCATGATTCTCACCAGTAGGCTGAGTAGGCCGTGATCAGTAGCCGATTGGCAATCGGAAGTCCTTTGCAAACAACGCGAGGTAGCAGATGGGCCCAGCAAAGCAAAGCGGCGCAGCAGATGAATTCGATTAAAGGACAGTCACATGGCAGACAGGTCGGTGCTCGTGTCTGTGTCTGGGATTGGCCGCCGCAGCATGCAAGTTCAACTTCGGGGTTTTCATCCGACCCCAAATTTGGCTTCCAAAAACGCCCGAAAAACCGGCATTCAATATTCGTCACCCAGCAGTGTGGGAAAAATGGGGGTTGGGGCAGGCCACTCAAGTCATACATGGCGCTTCGCAATGACCATGTTCGGGCTCGCAGATTGACAATCAAGATCAACGCACGACGCTACGCTTCAGCAACCACCTCTTGAAATTGTTTCCGTTATCGGTCTGTAAGTGGCCCACATGTATGAGGGAAGCAACACTGGCCTCCAAAAGCTTCTTCGGTAACAGCGCCAAAAGTCAAGAGCGCCCTTGGAAATTTGAATCTTAAGGCTGCGGTGGGCGGCAGCAATTTGAAACAGAAGCAGCAACTTCTCTAACGAAAGCCTTCAGCTCATGCGGGGGAAATGTTGGGGCAGGTCCGGCTCGGAACTTTTCCCATAGCGAACTTGGTGTAGGACCCCGCAGCGTTGCAAATGTTCCACCGCGTGTTTGTTCAGTGACAGACGCAGAAGAAATTGTAACGTTTTAGGCTCGCAAAATCCATGGCAGACAAGCATCATTGTTTAGTCACTCGAAGCCTTCACACGAGCTACGCTCAAAAAAACGGATGTGTTCAGGTAAAAGGGTCTTGCAAGATGTTCATCCAAGAAAAAGTATTGATTAGGTATGACGCTTGACTTGTTTGAGCATCAGCAGAAGATTTACCGTGAGCGGACATCTTACCGTGAGTGGACACCCGCGAGCGCGGAACGTAAAGCGCTCATCTAAATGTTACGCTTGTGGTTTTCCGATGGACTCTTTCGAAAGCTGGACGCTTGACACTGATTCTCCGAGCCCACATTTTGTTTGCTGTAATCGCCACGCATCTTCAATCCGAAGCTGACATACCGAATGTTTTGGAGCCGGGTAGCAATGTGGGGTCGGAAAAACAATGGCCGCACCTGCTTACGCTTTCAGCGATAATTGCGGAAAGTTGCCGTTTCAATGCTGTTTGCCAAGTACCGCCACATTAATAGGCAACTGTTCTTTTCGTAAAAGACACCTGTATTGCGCAGGTGTCACCCACATCTTATTGGAAAGGCTCTTCGCAAGAAACCCTCCGCTGCAGCGTTGCAAATAGATATCAGGACACAGGATTGTCGAAACCATGGAGACACGGAGCGCAGTGTCAGGGACAACACGAACTTCTGAGCGTTCTGCGGGCTGTGAAGCTACAACAAATAACCGCAGGTCCTCTCTTTGCTGCGGGCCATGCCGAATATGGGCAATCCAAGGGCTAGACTGGCTTCGTCGGGCTTTCGGTTTTGGAATGAGCAACTGTGTTCATCAACCGTGCGCACGCTTCATGTTTCCTGGCTTTTGCCTACTGCTTTTTCAAGCTTCAAAATTGCAGACGCAACATTGGGAACCGGTGTGTCCGTAAGTCTTGCCTGATTGATTCATCTGCTGCAAAACTGTTCTTTGATGGGATTCAACCGCCACATGACTTTCCCGCAAGCCGCAAATAGGCCACATCTGCAACGTAACTTCGCCTTGGTTAACCCACCTACTGCACAATGCTTCTGCGATTGAACGATCTCTCGCAAAAGGTTTGTCTGAGCGACTCAACTGCTACGCAAATTTATCGCGGTTGACCCATCTGCTGCAAACCTCGCGCACAGCTGGCCCAACCGGAACAAAACCTTCACAGGTGACCAGCAAGAAAATTCGTGGCCAAGCATGCTACCTGCGAGCAGGTGGACACACCCAGCATAAAATCAATGACTGCTTGACTTCTCGCAGCGGTTGCTGATTTCGTCGGGCTGAAATTCGAAAAAAGCGTTGCGCGCGCGTAGCAGACCCGGGCTGTCAACATGGTCCCCGTTTCAGGAAACGCTTGCCAAAGTGGATCCCATAAGCGTAGTTGGGATTCAGCAAAGCTCGCGCGAAACAAAAGCTCTCTTTTTTGCGCCGCTTTTCGAGCCCAAATTAGGCTTCAAGCCCTTCTTTTCTATCATTTTTCGAGCGTCAATTTTGAAGCCAATTTCGGGTTCCCGTTTTCTTTCCTTTTCTGTCTTTTTTCTTTTTCGTCTTCTTCCTTTGGTTGTTTTTCTTTTTTTCAAAGTCTCTTCTCTTCTATTCTCTTCTCTCCTCTCCCCTATTCTCCTTTACTCTACTCTGCTCTTCTCCGCTCTCCTCTGGTGTCGGCGTTGTTTGGTCTTCTCTTATGTTGTCTCCTCTTCTCTTCTCTTCTCTTCTGTTCTCTTCTCTTCTCTTCTCTTCTCTCCTCTTCTCTTCTCCTTTCTTTTCTTTTCTTGTCTTCTCTACTCTTCTCTTCTCTTCTCTTTTCTTCTCTTCTCTCCTCATTTGTTTTTTTCTTGTTTCTGTCTCGTTCGGCCTTCTATCCTTTCCTGGACTTACCTTTCCAATCCTCACCTTGCCTGTCCTTTCCATTTCTTTCCTCATGCGCTTCGCGCGCAGGCGGCGCGCTTTTTCTTTCAACTTGCATCTGCCAAAAGCGCTCCGAGCATGAAGTGTTTTGCTACTTTTGACGTTCCAAAAGTGGCCCGAACGCGGTGTGCTTTCACGCGTTTGACTTCCAAACGCGCTTCGCACCTAAGTTTCGTGCCACTTTTCCAAGTTGCATCTCCGAACATGGTGCGCTTTGACGATTCTGACTTCCAAACTTGCTTCGCGCCTAGGCAGTGTGCCAATTTTCCAAGTTGCATCTCCCAAAAGTGGCTTGGACATGGCGTGCTTTTACGATTTTGACTTCCAAATGTGCTTCACGCGCAGGCGGCGCGCCATTTTCAAGCTGCATCATCCAAAAGTGCTCCAAACCCCCAGCATTTTCACGATTTCGACTTCCAAATGTGCTTCGCGCGCAGGCACAAGCTGCATCTCCCAAAAGTGCTCGGGAGCTGGTGTGCTTTGCCACTTTTCACTTCCAAATGCGCTTCGAACCCAAGCGGCGTGCCAATTTTTGCCCAGCCTCCCGCCAGAAGGGTCCGCACCCGCCGCTTTAGCGAGCCTACCTTTCGGACCTCCCAGATGCAAAATCTCTTGCAAAACACAGCATTTGGCGGCTTTCCTAACATTTCGCTCACTTGGATCGGCTGCCTTCTGGCTCTCTGACATCTGTGCTCGTCTATCTTCGGACTCTGTGCCACTTTTCCAGCTTGCATCGTCCAAAAGTGAACCGAACCCCTAGCGCTTTGACGATTTGACTTCCAAATGCGCTGCACATGCAGGCGGCGTGCCAATTTTACAACGCACATCGTCCGAGAGTGCGCCGAACCCCTAGCGCTTTTAAGATTTAGACATCCAAATGTGCTTCACACCTAGGTTTCGTGCAACTGTTCCAAGTTGCATCTTCCAAAAGTGCTCCGAACATGGTGTGCTTTGACGACTTTGACTTCCAAACTTGCTTCGCGTTTAGGCAGTGTGCCAATTTTCCAAGTTAAATCTTCCAAAAGTGCTCCGAGAATGGTGCGCCTTGCTACTTTTGACTACCAAACGCGGTTCGCGCGCAGGCGGCAAGCCACTTTCCAAGTCGCATCATCCAAAACCGCTCCGAACCCCTTGCGCTTTGTCGATTTTGACTTCCAAATGCACTGCACGCGCAACGCGCAGGCAGCGTGCCAATTTTTGAAGCTGCATCTCCCAAAAGTGCTCCGGAGCTGGTGTGCTTTGCTACTTTTCACTTCCAAATGTGCTTTGCGCGCAAGCGGCGTGCCAATTTTTGCCCAGCCTTCCGCCAGAAGGGTCCGCACGCGCCGCTTTACCTTTCGGGCCTGTCCGATGCACAATCCCCTGCAAAACACAGCATTTGGCGACTTTCGTAACATTTCGCGCACGTCTTCTGACCCTCTGCCATCTCTGCTCTGCTATCTGCTGACTCTTGATCTTCTATCTTCTGACTCGCTGACTTCTCTGATCTTTTATCTTCGGACTCTTTGACATCTGTGATCTTCTATCTTCTGACTCTTTGACATCTGTGATCTTCTATCTTCTGACTCTCCGACATCTGTGATCTTCTGTCTTCTGACTCTCTGACATCTGTGATCTTCTATCTTCTGACTCTCCGACATCTGTGATCTTCTGTCTTCTGACTCTCTGACATCTGTGATCTTCTATCTTCTGACTCTCTGACATCTGTGATCTTTCTGCCCGTTCGAACTGACCTCGTTGAGTTGTCCATCAGTCGGAAGTTTGATTCCTAAACTTCCTTCGATAATGTGCATGGTTTAGATCATCATTATCATGGTTTACATCATGATGATCATTTGTGGTCAAAAATGATAATATCATGCTGATCATGGTTTATTAGGGATGATCATCACCAAAAGCACCTTCAGAAATCCAGCAGGCCAACAAAATGCAGCACTGCATCAGTCTCACTCTGTCTCTGGAGACGAGGGGTGATCAGTGACACCATCCTGCAGACGACGCTGTAGGTCCTATTTATGGTGTTAAGGGTCAAAGGGTTAGGATGAAGAAATGGTTCAAAATGATTATAGTGATCATTATTTGTGAATAGCAAGCAGGTTTTGTGAATATTGATGAGATTTGATGAGTATCAATGATCACAAAATGGATTGAAGATCACCAATAACCAGTGATTGATGGGAAGCAGTGTCGTTTGATGATTGTCAATCACTCTTGATCATTACTGACAGTACATATCACATGAAGCAATGATGCTTGCGGATGTTTGATGGTTGTCAATGTTGTCAACGACTGATGTCGACCATTCCTAACAAACTACATGTTCGGTTTGGATGATAATCTGCAATAAGGTCGGGTTTTCTTCATGTCTCAGCAAGACAGCAACGCAAGTGGTCAAGTTCTGTTGCTGCTCAAAAGACATGCAACGGTTTTGAG
Source organism: Effrenium voratum (assembly GCA_963377175.1). Taxonomy (NCBI): domain Eukaryota; class Dinophyceae; order Suessiales; family Symbiodiniaceae; genus Effrenium; species Effrenium voratum. The sequence goes on along the minus strand of CAUJNA010003705.1, from coordinate 1,594,393 downwards.
TTTAAATAAGAGTGTACCCCAGTAAATAAGTTGGTGACGATGTGGGTATGACAATGACAGGCTAGATATGTTTGGATGGTTTCCACCCAAATTCATGAACACATCCGGGGTCCTTCGTCACTGTCATACCCACATGTGACATAAATGTGCTTGAGTAAATTATAAATACCAACTTTGAAATGGTACGGCAGCACCTCAAATCACGTTTTCCCCCCCCCCCCCCTTTGATCGAAAGCTAGTCATCCCGACGCGGCGTCATGACAGTAGGACATGAAGCGCCATGCAAACGAATGCTGTGTTTTAACAACACCGGGGAGTATTTCCTTGAGGTTGCAGAGTTTGTCGTGTTTTCAAGGAAATAATTGAGTACTTATTTACTGAGTCATGAAGGAAAGTCCCCCCACGCACAAAACTGTATTGAAAAATTGGAACCATTTCCGCTGTTCCATCCGGCGCCCAAGCGCAAAACGGCTGGCATCCCATTCCATTGATTCTATGCTTAGTCCCAGAAAGCCAAGGCCACGCGTTGGGCATTGGGGATTTGAGGTGGGTTCCCTCAGGACGCAACCGAGTCACCTCACTCTCAACTGTGTACAATCTGGACTTGGCACCGTAGGCTTCGTGCAGTCCAGCCATCATTGAACCCCTTTCCGGGCACATGCAGCACAGCCCACCAGGTGTCAGGGTTTGCAAGCGAGTCAGTCCAGATAAGACTTCCGGTACCGGCTTCGTCTGGGACTCTGACTTGAGGGATTGGGTGTGGCTGGAAATACGGGTGTTTCCACGTCCGGGCAAAAAAACAAACAAGTCCAGTCCTTTTTTATAAGTAAGAGTTTGGGGGCACACTGCCTGTGGAAACACCCATGTGGACGATCGGGAGAAGGCAAGCAAGTATTGCCTCACCCACTCATAAAGGGGGCTTGTCTCAGATGCGAGGGTGGTTTGGTCAATCATCCAGCTGTGACAGCTCAAAGATCGTCTGTATCCAGTTGAAAATAAATCGCTTTCTGAGACAGCTACATGTATGTAACTTTCTAAAGCTGTAAAGTTCACAGCCGGTTGAAGCTTCCACATCTCCAACAGATTGTCCCACTTTAAGCAAGTTTCCAGAGATTGTTCTGATGCTTTAGGGGATTCGGGGGCTGCCCCTCTTCTGCTTATGCCCAAAGCTCCTCCCAAAGTCACAGGTAGTATCTCAAAGTTGTGGAGATGTACCCTAGGCTCACCACATGCCTCTCTCGTTTCTAAACATTCTTAAGCATACAATCGAGGCAAACGCCCTGGGAGTAACCTGCAGAGGGTAGCTGTCGAAGGACCTTCTACGTGGATGATGGAGCTCAATCAAAGTTGCATTTTTTTATGGCAAATGATCTGGTGAGTATATCACACAATCCTCGAATTTCTTGGCTTGCCAGTTTCCCACATACTCAATCGTGGCACTGTGTCAACTTGTCGGATGTGCGCACGATAGGTCCACAACAAACCCATCATCTTTTCAACCAGATTGAGTCACTTATTCTTGGTATATATTGAGTACGTTTCAATACCTGCTGAATCTCCCAAATGGCCCCAAAATTGAGCACCAATGATGATTTCTCCCAAGTGGCTTGTACAACATGCAATGACTTGGATAGCTCCCTTCCGCAGCTCTCCCCAACGCTCTAAGGATTGGAGGGGTATTTATTTTAGGATTTTTTTTTTCGTTTTTTTTGGGATTTTTTTTTCGCTTCTTGGCTTCTTGGCTTCTTGGCTTCTTGGCTTCTTGGCTTCTTGGCTTCTTGGCTTCTTGGCTTCTTGGCTTCTTGGCTTCTTGGCTTCTCGGCTTCTTGGCTTCTTGGCTTTTCGGCTTCTTGGCTTCTTGGCTTCTCGGCTTCTCGGCTTCTGGGCTTCTGGGCTTCTTGGCTTCTTGGCTTCTTGGCTTCTTGGCTTCTTGGCTTTTCGGCTTTTCGGCTTCTTGGCTTCTCGGCTTCTGGGCTTCTAGGCTTTTCGGCTTTTTGCTGGTTTATGCGGCTTTTGGTGGCTTTTTGGCTTTTCGCATCCTCTGCATTCCCAGTTCCTCTTCGGCAGGTGGCGTTTTTCCGACATCATGGGGGGGGCTGCCGCCCCCCCCAACCCCCCCGCTACGTTTTAGATTTTCTGCAGAGATTTAATTAGTTGCACCCCTAGTTGAATCATCAATTCTTCGAACATCATGGGGGGGTTGCACCCCTAGTTGAATCATCAATTCTTGAACCATCATGGGGGGGGCTGCCGCCCCCCCCAACCCCCCCGCTACTTTTTAGACTTTTTGCAGAGATTTAATTGCACCCCTATTCAAATCATCACTTCTGGGATTGACATGCCCTCCTACTTGAATCATCATTTCTTTGACCCCGTCACACGATTTGTGGGTGATGCTAGGGATGTTGGTGGGACATGCGGGGTATATTTCGCGAGAACATGCTGTAAAATACGACACTTTACTGGCCCGGCAGAGATTGAATTGCACCCCTGTTTGAATCATCACTTTTTCGAGCATCCAATTTCGCGAGAAAATGCTGCAAAATACGACATTTTAGGTAATCTGTGTAGTCCGTGTATGTCTGTATGTATGCATTTCTTCGAACATCATAGGGGAAGCCACCCCCGCCAACCCTCCCGCTGCCTTGTAAATTCTATCACACCCTTTCTTGAATCATTGCACCCCTACTTGAATCACCACTTCTTCCGACCTCATGGGGGGGCTGCCGCCCCCCCCCAACCCCCCCCGCTACGTTTAGATTTTCGACAGAGATTTAATTAATTGCACCCCTAGTTGAATCATCAATTCTTCGAACATCATGGGGGGGTTGCACCCCTAGTTGAATCATCAATTCTTGAACCATCATGGGGGGGGCTGCCGCCCCCCCCAACCCCCCCGCTACTTTTTAGACTTTTTGCAGAGATTTAATTGCACCCCTATTCAAATCATCACTTCTGGGATTGACATGCCCTCCTACTTGAATCATCATTTCTTTGACCCCGTCACACGATTTGTGGGTGATGCTAGGGATGTTGGTGGGACATGCGAGGTATATTTCGCGAGAACTTGCTGTAAAATACGACACTTTACTGGCCCGGCAGAGATTGAATTGCACCCCTGTTTGAATCATCACTTTTTCGAGCATCCAATTTCGCGAGAAAATGCTGCAAAATACGACATTTTAGGTAATCTGTGTAGTCCGTGTATGTCTGTATGTATGCATTTCTTCGAACATCATAGGGGAAGCCACCCCCGCCAACCCTCCCGCTGCCTTTTAAATTCTATCACACCCTTTCTTGAATCATTGCACCCCTACTTGAATCACCACTTCTTCCGACATCATGGGGGGGCTGCCGCCCCCCCCCAACCCCCCCGCTACGTTTTAGATTTTCTACAGAGATTTAATTAATTGCACCCCTAGTTGAATCATCAATTCTTCCAACCCCCCCGCTACTTTTTAGACTTTTTGCAGAGATTTAATTGCACCCCTGTTCGAATCATCACTACCCCGCTCTGTTTTTCTTAATTGTTTTTTTGTATTTTTTTGCTGGGATTGAAATGCCCTCCTGTTTGAAGCATCATTGTTTTGACCCCGTCAACCCGCCAGCTACATTTTTGGATTTTGTTACCCACGATTTGTTGGTGATGCTAGGGATGTTGGTCGGACATGCGGGGGATGTTGAAAACGATGCTGGGGATGTTGACGAGCTAGTGTAAAATGCGTCAATTTCGCGAGAAAATGCAGTAAAATACGACATTTTGCTGGCCCGGACGAAAACCGAAAAAAAAAAAAAAAAAAAAAAAAAAAAAAAACCAAAACACAACGAAAAAAATTCCCAAAATAAATCCGCACCCCTAAGGATTTCGGCACGCATGCCGCACGGCGCGGCGACTCACGACACCATTCGCGTGTCTCTGTCGCGCCAAAAATGAGGTGCCCGGCCTGGCGCTTAGCCGCGTGCGGATCAAAAGAAAAGGGCGTATTTTAATTTGGAATTACAATTCAAGAAATACGTGTAAATCAGTACAAGGTAAGTATGCAAAGATAATTTGATATTGGGGTGGTGTTGGGAGCTTGGGTCCTAGACTAATTACCCCTCATAAGGCTGGGCCTGGTCTGGGCGGAGACATCGGAAAGTTTAGTATTGGTTTTGAATTGGCGTATTCCACACACCGGCTGTTTTAGCCAATCTGGAAAAATAGTATTTATGAATTAATAGGGTGCGTTTATTAAAAGGGGGAGCGCATCATCGATCCTACCTCATGTTGGAAGCGGAATTGTCCGAAGAAAATGCCCAGACGGCGCGGTCCGAAGAGAAGCGGAACGGCAAGCAGCCGCGCCCCGCCGGAGCTCTGGCAGGGTTCCAGTTTTTGGACTAGCCTTGTTCTGGGAGATTTAAAATGGACTTTCAGAAGCGGCGTGGTGGGGAATCACATGCGAACTCATGTAAACTTTGACGGGGCGGGGGGGGGGCGGGCGCTAGTCAACCCGAAAACCCACACCTTAGACAGGAACCCTTGCAGAAAGACAATTGCTTCAGGGCGAGGATCTCAGCATCGCTTCGACGCACTTTTCCTTAGGAGGGCTGAATGCCAGCGTTCGTCGAGGGTTCCCTTGAATCCTGCTTCTTTTCTTCACTTTCTTCACTGCCTCACTTTGTGAACTTCTTACAGTTTTTTTTGGGGCTGTTCTGGGAAGAAACCAAGAGCTCAGATATGTTCATTTTATTGGAACCGCAGGTATCACAGTGCGAAAACCTTTCCCAAGGGTGATTCCCGCGATCTCTAAGGCCCAAGACACATGGTTCTGGACAACAGGGCCAACGGGGCCCCATTCTTCAGCAGAACATGTGGATTTTACAGCCACTTGGCTGCCGTGCTTTGAGACATTCCAAGGCCCAGTCCTTCCGCACCTCCGAGGGCTTCAGCACCTTCTCCAAGGCACCACACGGCTACCCAGCCTCCAGGAATTTTCCTCCAAAAGGCGGTCGGGGTCCTCTTGGTTTCCCTTTCAATCCATTCGAAACAGAGTTCCCGCAAAGAAGGCGCACCCACATTTTGTTTGGGGTTGGCGAATCTAGAAGCCGGCATCTTGGCGGCCACTGGGTTGGATCTAGCTGCATTTCTTTTTGGTTGATGTGCCAAGGGTTGGTGGGGACAAACTTCCACGTAAACAGGGTCAATTGTGTTTGTCAAGGCATGACCCCAGGTTCTTGGGTGTAGATGTCAGCCTAACCTTCAAAACGCCAATCCAAACCAAATTGTAATTAGTGTCGGTCCGCTATTTTGATGATCCCGAATGACGTCTTTTTGCAGCAAGGTCCCCCCCCCCTTACCCTTCGCATTCATGGGTCGGCAGCATTGGGTTCCCATGTTTGGGCCGCGGAAGGCTGCGGGAGATGGAAAGGGCAGTGAAACATCAGCCTTCGATCATAGGTTTCCTTTTGGTCGGTTAGATCTATTTTTCCGAAAGGACACCTCTGCATTTGATTGTTCGGTAGAGCAGCTAATCTTGTCAATTATGTGAGGGCTGACGTGGAAAGCAGGTGATTTCTGGACCATTTCCCAGGCTTCTCGAAAAAGTGCGGCAGGGACAAAGGGAGCCATCCACCTCGTGCCTTTAATTTTCAGGCACACCTTCCCTGATTCGCATGTAAGCCAACATCGATAGATAGATGGATAGATAGATAGATAGATAGATAGACAGAACATCTTAAAGCAGATAGGTAGATAGATAGACAAAAATATGTACATATAGAGAATTACATTCCGCGGATAAGCAGGAAAGAAGGGCAGAACAAATGGACGAAAGCAAGAAAGGAAAAATAAAGAAAGAGAGAAAGAAGGAAGGAAGAAAGGAAGGAGGAAGAAAGGAAGGAAGAACGACCGAAAAGCAAAGAAAGATAAAGAATGAAAGAAGAGGAAGGCAGAAAGAAAGAAATCAATATGGAAAGAAGGAAAGAAGGAACGAAGGAAAGACATGAAAGACATGAAAGACATGAAAGACATGAAAGACATGAAAGACATGAAAGACATGCAAGACATGAAAGACATGAAAGAAGCAAAACAAGAAATGCAACATGAAGGATGACAAACAGCAAGAAGAGAAAAATAACGAAAAGAAAGAGAACTAGATCTGAAGTTCTTATACTCTACTTGTATGGTACGTTCATCAATCATGGGGAGTTTTTTCGTTGGCATGTGCCCTGTCACCTCTAAACCTTGGCTACATGAGTCAAAGGGCAATTCTATGTTGCCATATGAGCCTGGACCGATATGCACGCGGGAGGGCGTTTGCTGCCATGCGGGCACTGAGGAGGCTGAAACCACTGAGGGGTTCATAGGGCCGGGGGGCCGCACCTGTCTAAATTTTGAGAGTTGCAGCATCTTTGGGAAAGAACTCTGCCATAAAGTGGGGTTCATATGCAAACTTATGGCTTGGTTTTTTTTTTATTCTTTTGGGCCGGCGGGAACCCGCAACCCCTGGCCATGGCAGGCACTTGCTTGAGGGACCAACCATGAACCAAATCTTGGCACATGATAACCAGCTTAGTTTGGGAGAGTCACTCGGGGTCTAAACATGAGGATGCCAAAATAGGTTTGACCTTTAAATTAGGGGTATGTGTCTCGGAGCGATTTGGGGGCTGAATGACCCATATCGTTTGCGTTGGATGCTCAGGTCCTTGGCATTGAGGCGCCTCAGTTTATCTGATTTTCTAGCATTTCATTTTGATACGTGGGACATTTCCAGGAGGAGTGACGTCGAATCCCGTTGAAAGTAAACAGCTAGCAAGACCGAGGAGTCCAACTACGGCAAGATGCTGCGCTTTCTGAGGGAGGTATCCCTCTTCGGAGCCTGGGGCTTGGATCCCAAAAAGGGTGTGTGTGTGTGTGTGTGTTTCTTTTTGACACTGCTTTAGAGGAAAGCCATATGGAGAGCCATGAGACATTGGCATACATTGGCCAAAAGCGTGGCATTGACATCTGGTATGTCAATTCGTATTCTTCTGGCGCGTTGGATTGGTTCTTGATTTTTGACGACTCCAGCTCAGCAGCCGGCCCGTTTGCAGGGGGTTAATGTTGCATTCGAATTTCCAAGTCAACTCAAGTGTCAGCGACTTGTCCGATTGATTGTGTAGCTTGAAGCAGAAGCTTGGGAGCGTTGCCCTTCTAGCCTTTCTTCCCTGCGTTTAGTTGCTACATGATTTTGAGTAGGCCGACAAACCGCGCAAATACATGAGTTTCCCATTTGTTCGATGGTGGCACATACGGGCAAGATTGTGGAGAATGAGCGCATTGAGGTAACTACAATGGTTGCTTTCGGGGGAGGTGGGGTCCTGCGCTTGGGGGGCTGATGGTTTTCGCAGATGGCAGCGGGCCATGCGCCGAAAGCCAGGAACTGGCATTGCAGAACACCGAGCCGTGCGGGGCCTCACCGTCTGTTCTTCTGGGCCTGGAGCGGCGGGAGCGTTTTTTGACATGTCGAAGCAAGGGGGTGGCCCTGCGCCACATTCCTCAGTTTTTGACGCATGTCATCCCCTTTGTTTTTCTGTGCAAAGGGAAGTGTGACATCTAGTTTCCCAGGTGTAGCACGTGACCACTCATGTGGAACGGGGGGTTATTTGATGCGGGCTGTGAAGAATCCCTCAGGCGTAGCGCCAGCATCGTGCCCCAAGCTCAGTGCCTGCCAAAAGCCGCAGCTGGTCCGTCAGTCGAGGAAAGAGCCTCGTGCCCTACGCTGGGGTAAGCCTCAACCTCCAGAGTTTTTCTTCCTGACAGCTGAAAAATGTGCGTCCCCGCAGTCTTTGCCCAAATAATCTCCGGAGTGACCCGGGACAGCTGCAAGGGTTCCGCAGGGTTTCAAAGGGGGTTGTTGGGGATATCGACTGGGCTATTTTCTCTCACAGGGCATCCGAAGGGAGCATTCCAAGGTGCTCGCAGGACAGCGAGTTCTTGCGTCTGCGGAAGGAGGACAGTTTTGGTTGGCAGAAGGTTTTTTTTCCTTGGAAGGACTTGGACAAAGAGATTGCGCAAATTCCAGGGCTTGCAACAGAACCCTCCCCTTTTGCAAGGGAAAGTGCTTTTCGAAGGGTCGGAGTTGCACTTGGCTCGTTGGTTCACCAAACCAGCTAACCAGGCACAACTGACCCAGGCATAATTCCTTGACCAAGAAAGCTACTAACTAACACACTGCGAACTCCCAATCATAGCAAGCTGTGGGTTGTTGGTTCAGGTGGGTCGACTCAAGCCAAAGGAGGGGTCTGATTGGCCGTGACTGTGTGGACTGCGTTTGTTTCGAGGCTCTCTCTAACATCTCTCAATCATGGAAGCCCCCAGGCCTTCGGAAAGGCCGGAGGGACCGGAGGGAGCCAGGCCAAGGGCCAACCGGACGTAGGTGGGTTTCCAGGAGCGTCGATGCTGTATGCACTGTATGCATTCTGAACCTCCCAGGTGGCGCAGCACGTGTTGCGCTTTTCGAGCGTGGCTCGCATTTTGAAATTGGACTCATTTGCCACTCTTCAACGGATGGCTGGCCTCGGCCGGCCAACAAAAACGTGTTCTTCATAGCCCAATTGGACCGGTGGTGGCTTCCCCAGTGTCCCTCCCGTCCAGATGCACTTAGTGTCAGGACTTCCTTGCAGCGATCCAAGGGAGGAAGCAGAAGGCGATCCGGAAATCCATCGTTGGACTGGCCCGAGTCTTTTCGGCGGCATCTATCCCCCAATTCGGAATGGTTCTGGATCTGAACCCGATTGCTCCGAAAGGGCCAAGCCACCAGGGTAAAGAATTCATTTGTACCAGTACCCCGCAACAACTGATGTCCAAAATCCCATGTTGGGTCCTTTGTTTCTTTCCAGGGGCCTACATGACATTGGAGCAACCCTGGTCACACCTGTGATAGATCTACTTCTTCGATGAGCACATCGAGGCTTTGAAGGACTTTGCGGACAAGAAAGCACAAGGCGCTTGCAGTGTGCACCATTGACCTTGTTGTCGGTCTCCCTGTGTTCCAGCCTGGCAAAGGCCATTGCAGGTCGCCACTTCGGATGTGAAGGATGTGATTGTACACCCTCGGAGGGTACACGAGTTCGGCTGCTTTAGCCCCACCTATGCCCTCTTTGGAGCGTTAGGGCCATTAGGGCCCCGCGAGTTCGTCTTGTCTAGGAACCGCTCAAATCGGCTTTCGGTGGCCAGTTGTACGTCAACTTCCTTTTGTGCCTTGCTATGGGGAGGTCTTTCGGTCAGCTGGAAGTTTATCTAGTGCGCCAAGCGTTGGCCCCTCCAAATCCAATCTTTGCCGATTTTTCGGGCCCAGCTCCTTAGAGGACTAGGCTTCCTGTGCAGGTAGGAGGATGTCTTCCACCCCCCGTCAAGTGAAGAACATGTCTGTTTGGAGGAATCTCCTTTTGGGGTTGCATTTAAATTTGCAGCAAGCATTGGCCGGAGGCAAGCCAGCCTATTCTTGGGCCAAACCTTGCTATTTCCACAGCCCCGCCAGGTGCCTTGCTGCAGCATCCGTCCAGGGCTTGGTTGGAATCGAGGCCATTTTTTTTGGTGGCGAAGGGGAGAGGATCAACCGCCTTATCCAAGAGGATCTTTTTGAGGACCAAATGCCTGGTTTTGAGAAACTTTCGGGCAGCATCATGAGCCTCAAACAAAGGAAGCAATGATTCGCACAAATCAGATCCCGGCTGGGGGAGCAACATTGGCTGTCCCAGTACCGATGCGCGTTCCATTGCTCTCATCCGTTCCCACCTGTCCAGGCGCCCCGCGGCTTTCGTGGGTTGCATGAGTAAACGACTGTGAATGGACGAAATCCTGCAGATTTGTTCTGTGAAATACCCATCCTTTCAAAGTGGTGCAGGATTTCGTCCATCCACAGCTGTTTGGTCAGTTGGTCATTTTCCCTCATGGTGGCTCCTACCTCCTCTGCTTCCTCCTGCAGCACCTGCAACTCAAGCCAACACAGCACGAAATCCACTCGACTGGAAATCCAAGTTGCTCGCCTCCAGCAAAGCTTGCAGAAAGGGTAGCTTGGCAGAATCAAAGTTTTCTAGGGAGCACATTCTCTCCCACAAAAAGTAGCGTGTAAATCGATCATGAAGTGTACCTTCATTTTCAGCCAGGAAGGGTGTCAAAAGGCAATCCCTGCTTTAGTCCATGTTTGCCGCTTCGGATCTGCGTCAGATGGCTGCATTTTTGTCGCAAAGAGGGGTCCTGTCCCCAAAAGGGGGTTCCCCAACACATGGACAGTTTTGTTGGTCCCATGTTGTTTTTCAGCGGTGTTACCCGTTGCCACATGCCAGGTTTCTTACAAGCTAACAATAACTTCTCCGCTTGTGTTTTTTGCAACTGGCAACCCGACTTTCGCTGGCTGAGCTCTAACGGGAGCTCCCAAGACAGGATCCGTGTTCTGGGAATATGTACAAAGTTTGGGCAGCTGCTTTGCGGCTTCAGCCCTGGAACCTTTCAGTAGCGCCGGACCCTGGAGGGGGTTTATGGCAATGCCGGAGGGTACCAACGTTGAACCAAAGCAAAGGGAGAAACCCTCGTTGCCTCGTTCCTTGGTTGCAAAGTTTGGTCCCGGCCGGATGGAGAAAACTCACGCACAAGTCAATCAAGTGTTTCAAAGGCAGCAAAAGGGACATCCCAAGGCACAAAAGGGCATTCCCAGTTTTTTCAGACAACTTGTTCGCAGACAGGCTCAAGAAAGGCTCAGGTGCTGGCTCAAACGGTTGAGGTCGCTTCTTTTCACGGATGAGATCTACCGTGATGGCCGCCGACTAGGAGGGCATGTGTTCTGCATTGTGTTTCACTTGGTGGTATGGAGGCTATTTTTTTAGATGAAAAAGGGAACGCAAACAGGCCACGCCATTTGTGCAGGAAGCTCGTTTTGGTGGTATTGGGCTTCATGTGCATGTTTCACTGGTGAGCGGGCCACTGACACAATTGCTCAATGCAACCCAACCGCAAATGGGGGGTAGTTTTCTTCAAGCCATACCTCTCAAACCCATACCTAAGAGGTTCCTCACCCAAACTAAAGACTGAGAGAGCTGGGGTTGGTGATCATTTGGGTTCACTCATTCATGAAAATGAGGCCTGACCCGATGAGTGCCGGATGGATAGAGATGCTAGATGCACATCCGAGAAAGTTCTGGGGTGGTTCCAACAGCGGCAACCCAACGGCAGTGGTCGGCTTTGCCAGTGCTTGGTTTTGGCATCCTGGGAAATGGGGAGATGTCACATTTTGCGTGAGGTTCAGGGTTCCATCACCCTTGAGTTTAAGTCTACCTTAACAGTGTCCCCTTTCCAACAACCATGATAATTGATCATGGACCGAGGGCTTTGGAGGGCTACCATCATCTTAAGGAAGCCGCCCTATCCCCTATCTATCCCTATCCCCTATCCACTTCCATATTTGTTGGAAAGAGGGAGGCTTCCTTTTGTTTTCCTTAGAACAACCCCCAAGAAAGGTGACCTCGAGAAAGATCCAACAATAAGAAGCCCACAAATAACCCGACGATGACAACGTCAAACACGGACGCCTGCTCGGGAAGTATTTGCAATGAGTCTCAGGTCAGCCCATCACCACGGAGGGCGTCTATGCCAACACCAAGGTGTACCTTGTGGGTGCCGGAAACCTCATGGGAATGTGTAGCGTGTGACCGGGTACATCCGGGATGGCTATAAATTTGGGCAGCCGCTGTGCGGGTTCCTATGCAAGTCTGACCATAACCTGTGCAAGGGCTCTGGGGCCACGAGGATGTGCCTGTGTCACTACCAGGGAATGGGCAAGACTGAGAGTGCGGAGATTGCGTTTAGCTTTCGGAGTTTTGGAACGCCATCCAGAGTCGATTGCACAATTCCAGGCCGCTACCCCCAAAGATCAAGGGAACATAAACACTCTAAACAAGCTTCCATTCTTAATCCCCTCGCATGTCGGAAGGACACCTCTGATAGGATGCAGGCCACACTTGAAATTGCTATCACCAGAGCTTAGCCAAACTGTTCCATGGGTTCTTTGCTTTGCGCTTATCCTGAGCTGTAGTCCATGGATCGTTCCAAGGGTGCCTGAACACAAGGCTCCCATTCTCACCATCCTGACAGAATCTGCCCCGTATAGCCACTTAGCAAGGGGGGTTGTCTGTGCAGGTGAAGTAGAACCCTCTACCGTCGGCCACCGCCTTGCCTCCGCTGCCCTATCTTACTTGGGCTGATCCTTTCTTTTTTTTTTTCTTTTCTGTTATCCGCCTCCGGAGAAAACATTCTGCGCCGCACGAGCATCCGTTTTTGGACCGCCCCTGCAACTCCCAAGGCGGGTGGATGAAAGGTTTGTTTCTGACTTGTTCAAGGCCAACCATGTCAAGTTATTTTGAGCTTTCGTTTTCAAGGACCCCCAAAGGTTTCGAGCTCGTACGACTTCCGATTTCGGGACGCGCCAGTTCTTAGGCCGGTGCGAAGGTGGACCTATTCCGGTACAAAGAGCCCTGCCCGGGGGTCCAAGGGAGTTTACCAGTGCTTTTGCAGGGACACCAACAGAAAACCACCAGTGTGGGGCCCGGAGACAGGCGCACTTTGTCACTTTGTTTCTGGGAAGGGTGTCCCTTTGAGACCAGCTCAGATCAACCAGAAAAAAGGGCACCCCCTTTTTCCACCAAATCCGCTGGGCTGAGACTTGGAGGCCAGCAGAATTCTTCAGTCAGGTTACAGGAGGTCAGTTGGGTAGGTTTCGGAGCTGGGCGACCGTGCGCGCATGCATGTTCACTTCGGTTTCATGACAAAGGACCACATTTTTCCAAAAGCAGCACTAACGCATCTGGCAGCGCCCTGTCTGGACATTGGGGCTGTTTGTGAGAGGGGTCATATGTATCCGAGTCCCCTCACTCAGGATACTCCAGAGGTCTAATTTCTTTTGCGTCCGGCATTGCAGTGGCTCTTGGCAGAGTTTTTTTTTTTCTCAAATGTGGGCGCAACGTTTCAAATGGCGCCCTCTTTCCGAGTGGGTGGCTCGTCTTTTTTGGAGGTGGCACCTGTCAACCGAGGAGGGGGGGGTTCAGGGAAACCAAACGGAAAGCCACAAATTTGCCGGGGGGGGGGGTTCCCTGAAAAAGACATACCCAGTCGTGGGAGTATGGGGTATGGGAGTGGGTGTGATGTGTCCAGAAACCGTCGCCATAGATCTCACCGACTCACTTTCTGGGCCGCGCGGAGATGGAGGGCAGAATGCATCTCCTTCCCCTGCCCATGTTTGGAAACACACGGAACCTCATTCTATTTTCATTGGACCTTCTCCGATGCTCCTAGGTGCGAGCCCGGCCTACTTCCTTGCACGCCGTCCGCGGAGCGCGCCTGGGCAGCTAGCCCCCCACCCCCAAACCGCAACGCATGAAGATGGAGGGGGCCGAAGGCAAACCAGGCCTCATGTGAGGACGCCTGTTTGGGTCTGTCTTTTTTGAAGTTGGTGCCCGTTTTCGGGGGTTGTTAAAATAGGTAAAGCAGCAGGAAAACCATCAATTTGGAGGGTCCCCTCAAAAGAAGACAGCCCCATTTGGAGAGACGCCCTTGTTTGTCAACCATTTGTTTGGGTCACTGGAACACGCCGATTTGCATATTGTGGATGAGCTTCTCCCTTTAAGGAAGCACAGCCTTCTTCGGGGCACTTGCATGGCAACAGCAACCGGGAAATTCCAGAAACAGTTTCTTTGGGCTTTGGGTCCGGCAAAGTCGGCCAAGGTGGTAGTTGAGGTAGTTGAAGATTGGGCCTTGGAAACTTGGGTGGCTTTTTGCGGCGGAAAGGTAGCTCTTGGGAAAGGGGAGTGGTCATGATCGGGCGATGTTCTAAGCTTCGGGTGGTACGTGAAGCACATCTAAAACGACTCCACCGAAAAGGCAACGGCTTGCGCAAAAGAGCATTTGTTCTGGCCTAACCGAGGCGCCCAAGAAGAGCAAGGCAAGCGCTTGCCTTCCGCTCGCATCGGATTTCGTGGGTTCTCAGGGACCCTTCGTGGACGATGCGGGAGGAAGCCACTTGTTAATGGAGGGCCATTTTTTAAAGGTTTTTTTTGTTTTTCAGGGTGGGTGGCTTTTCGGCTTTTTGGCTTTTGTGGCTTTTACGTGGGTTTTGGTGGCTTTTGTGGCTTTTCATTTCGCATCCTCTGCATTCACAGTTCCTCTCTTTTTGCATCCTCTACGTTGCCAGTTCCGCTGCGGCAGGTGGCTTTTTGGCTTTGTGGCTTTTGGCGGCTTTCTGGCTTTGGGTTTTCGCATCCTCCGCTTTCCCAGTTGGTTTTTGGCCTTGGCTTCCTGCATCCTCAGCATCGCGACGATTAAAATACACGCCTAATTGAATCATCACTTTTTCGATCATCATGCAACAGCTACTTTTTAGATTCTTTGCCCCTAATTGTTCGATCATCAGCTGGGGGGCTGCCGCCCCCCCCCCCTCAACCCCCCCGCTGTTTTTTTAAATATATATATATATATATCTTTTGGCCCTACTTTTTCAACCCCCGCTATTTTTTAGACTTTTTTCCCTAATTGAATCATCACTTTTTCGATCATCATGGGGGGGCTGCCCCCCCCCCAACCCCCCCGCGCCTTTAATTGAATCATCACCTTTTCAATCATCATGGGGGGCTGGCTTCATGCAGCCTCAGCATCGCAAGTTCCTGTCTGGTGCCCCCCGCCACCCCCCTTTCGATTAAAATGCACGCCTAATTGAATCATCATTTTTCGATCATCATGCGACAGCTACTTTTTAGATTCTTTGCCCCTAATTTTTCGATCCACTTTTTCAATCATCATGGAGGGGCGGCAGCCCCGCCATTTTTTAGACTTTTTGCCCCTAGTTGAATCATCACTTTTCGATCATCATGGGGGGGCAGCCCCCCCCCCGCGCCTGTACTTGAATCATCACTTTTTCAATCATCATGGGCGGGGCTGCTGCCCCCCCCCCCAACCCCCCGGCTGCTTTTTGGATTTTTTTGCACCTAATTGAATCATGACTTTTTTGATCACCATGAGGGCTGCCGCCCCCCCCCCCCCACCCCCCGCGACTTTTTTTTGATTTTAGCGAGATTAGAATGCACCCCTAATGGAATCATCAGTTCTTCAATCATCATGGGGGGGGCTGCCGCCCCCCCAACACCCCCGCTACGTTTTAGGTGTTTTACAGGGACTAGTTGCCCGAATTTGAACCCTCACTTTTACCACGAGGCCTTGCCGTAGAGGAACTGATGATGCTGAAGATGCCCCGATTTGCTGGTGATGCTGGGGATGTTGGCTGGACATGTGGGGGATGTTGAAAACGATGCTGATGATGTTGACAGACTAGCGTTAAATACGTACATTTCGCGAGAAAATGCTGTAAATTACAACCGTTTAGTAGCCAGGGCGGAAAACAAAAAGTCCAAAATAAAACAAAAATCCCAAATTAAATCCCGGCCCCTTGTTAATGTGACACGGGGCAGCTCCTGCGCAGGGCCCGTGCTTGCGGATGCTTCCTGACAACCTGGAGCCATGCCCCGCAGAAGAGGCCCGAGACGGGCTTCGGAAGGGCAGCTTTCCACTTCGCGGATTTTCAGTTTCTCTTGGTTCGCCTTGACAGTCGGACTGGCGCGTTTCAAACATTATGCTTGGCAGGCTGGGATGCTCTTTCAAAAAGCGGGTTGCAACCAAGCTCATCAAAGGGAATCTTTTTCAGGTCCACCTGAAATGGCTCTTGATTCCTTATACAATATATATACATATATATATATATTTATGTGTCTCTGTATGCGTTTGCAAGTTAAACGACCAGGAGCACCTTGCTTGCGTCAGCCTCAGCCCAGCTGGACACTGACCGCCATGCCATCTTGCAAGACGGGGAGTGCACTGTGCTTGCACTTCTGGACATCTACCGGGACTGTGCAGCTGTCCGCATGAAGGCTCAGACCAAGCCTGCGACTGCAGATGAGATGGGCGGCTCTCAGTGCAGGTTTTCGACCGCGGCTTGGGGTGAAACATCGTTGCATACGCGAATGGGTACGGCCGGGTCGTGCACCAAGCCTGGCAGTGCGACAGTATCGTGGTTGCAGCGGTACCTATGGCCTGTGAGCGGAGAGTGATACATGACAAATAAGCGTGCAGGCAAGGTATAGAAACTTCCAGCTTGGTTAGAGCTACGCGCAAGCGCAGGACTTGAAACCAATTTAAACAAGGTTGCCGCGCACAAGCCAGCCCCTTGATTAGGACTAAATGTCCGAGTGTGCGCATAGACCAGAGGGGATGTTTTGCTTATGTCGGGTGAGTTGATTGGTTTGTGACAGCGACGAATTTACCCAGCTGGATTCCTGAGCAAAGCCAAGGAACACCCGCAAAACGCTCAGCCGGACCCTTAAACCTGTTTGCCTCAGCTGACGGCCGTTTGGTGGATTGACACATCACCTTTTTGGTCAGCGAAAGTGGGTGTTTTTGGGTGATGTCCAATGTGAAATGTAACACCGGTTTGGAAAATGCTCGTGACACAACTGTCATTAGACACCGCCACTTGCAACCAGCAATAACTTGAGCTAAACATTTTCTTGGCGAGTTGCAACAAATCACCGAGACACCCGCACAAATATCAGAAACGCCTACCCTCCTGTTCACCAGCATGGAACTTGGCTGAGGGGTCCTGCGACACAATTTTCCTTTTACACGCCCTTTGATGGGTTCCATGTTAGTGAACATGAGGGTATAAAAGCCGGGTGAGGTCACAAACGAACGGCTCGCATGCCTTTGCCTCCTTCATTTTTTCTCCTCCTCCTCCTCCTCCTCCTCCTCCACTAACCACGAAGTTTGTTTTCCTTGGAGCTTTGTTTCGTAGCCTGCTTTCAGTTCGCAATGGCTATGACGCTATGAGGCTCAGGCACCGCGAGGCAGGTGAGGTACAGTCTTGTGGCTTTTGCTCCGTTTTTGCGAACACATTTGTGTCAAAAAGTCGGGGCGAATCTTTTTTTTTGCATTCCCGGCGACCTGGGGAAAGCTCCTTTGTAAACAGCCGGACGATGGCTTAAGCCTGCGGAGGGCTGTGTGGATTCGAGCCTGACGAAAGGCCCTGCAGCAGAGCGCGGGCATCTTCAACCCCAATGAGGAGGACACCATGCAGGAGTGGAGAGGGGGTTTGGGTGTGGGACCCGTGCCTAGGACATGGACCTCTATGGGACCCTGCAGGAGGGTAGCGCCTTGGATGTGGAGGTTTTGAGGAAACCACACCTAAGAGACATCATCGGGACACGACGAAATACTGCCCTGGAATGTCACCTTGGCCAAAAAGGGGCAAGCCCAAGCCCAAGCCAATGAAGCAAAGCTTTGTTAGATGTTGTATTTTCCGTATCTCCACATCATTCCCAGATAGCAACGGCGAAGTCGGCAAAGGTCTCTTCGGCACAGCGGGGGCGCTGCAGAACCACAGCCCCGAGCCCTTCTCTGCGGCGGGGTCCCGACGGTTTTGAAAGTCGCTGCGGAAATTTGGGAAAGGTGTAAAGAAGACAAAGCAGTTGCGTCTTTCCTTTCGGGAGTGCGAGCATGTTGGGGTTGACGGTCAGGCTTTTCATTTTTTAAGGGGGCAAGGGTTGTGTGAACGTGATAGTTCGCTCATGATTGGGTGGGGTTGGGCTGCGTTTGGGAGGCTGTTCAGGACTATTGGACAGCATTGTGGTGTTTGATCAACGGGCTTTTTGTGCAACGCAAGGGTGAGACACCGACTGGTTGCCTGTTCAGTGGCAACTTCCCGCAAAACCACTGGCCATTCTTTGGTATTTAAGCCATGACAATCCCAACAACATTCAGGCAGGTTGCAACCCTGTGGCCCAAACTGGCGTTCAAAAAAGAAGCCAACCGGAGGAAAGCAATACGCTTGTCGTAAGGGGTCTCAAGCACTTTCTGCGTTTTTTGCCTTCAGAACGGCAGTCGCTTGGTAATGCAGTCCTCGAGCAAACAAAGCTGGCTTCTGCAGAGCCAGTTGCAAAGAGCCATTTACACAGAGTGAACTTGCACAGAACAACTTGCCCGGAGCCATTCGCCCAGAGCGAACTTGCACAGAGCTACTTGCGCAGAGCAACTTGCGCAGAGCAACTTGTGCAGAGCCATCTGCATAGAGGCGAAGTAGATTGGGAATGGTTTGGGTATAGTCTTAGGACTATGTCTGGGCATGAATCGCGTGGCCCAGGGTGTGAATAGTCTGTGTAAAGAGTCTGGATAAAAGCTTGGGTGTGAACGTTGGCGTGGTAGAGAGCTAGCATAGGCTGGGCTGGGCTTTCGCAGCTTTGTCAGCTTTGGTTAATCTTCGCGCGGGAAGATTCTGAGCGCGCCTGGAAAAACTCGATAATAAGATTCTTCCTTTAAGGCGAGGGTGGGGCTGTTGTCATCGCAGGCGATTGCGACCTCTGCGAGGATCGGCGTGGTCAATCTCAAAAAGTTGAGGACGTCCCACGCGGCCGTTTGTGGGGATCGGCGTGGTCGATTTCAAGCAACTGGAGATTTTTGTGATTTTTGTGGTGGTCGGCAAAAGGCCGAGGACTTTGGACTTTTTGCGACTTGCTACCCCCGGATCAACTCCCTCCGCTTGTCGCTTTACTCTCGCTGTGGTCCCGTGCGAATGTTGCAGCTTTTGTTGCTTGCGAGCTGGTCCTTGGACCTTGTCTCGTGGTTTGCTCTTGTAATGGCGCGGTCGTGGGCTCGATCCCTGCCGGGCAATTGCGAAAATCGCAGGCTTAAAGTGCAAAAACAACACGCAAAGCGTTTTGCCGCAGCCCCAAACTTGGGGGCAGCAACTTGCGCAGGACATCTTGCGTAGATATCTTTGCAGACCTTCGCAGGGCAACTTGCACAGGGCGCGTGCGCAGAGCAACTTGCACATGGCCTGCCGCAAGGCCTGCCGCAAGGCGCTTGCCCAGGGCACTTGCGACGCGCAACTTGGACAAAATGCCTTGCGCAGAGAACAACTTGCATAAAGCAATTGCGCAGGCCGCAAGCTCACAGACAGTGACGCGACAACAGCTGATGGAAACTTCAAAGCTGCGCTTGCACAGATCCAAGCCTGCAAATTCTTTAGACCATCCATGTGGAACACTCTCATTTGTATGGGGGGCTTGTTATCATCGCGGTGGAAGGGGTAGGGGCTTGACAAAACATGTCGGCAACATGCTTTCGGGTCAAACGTCCTCTGGTTCGTTTTCAGTTTTGCCCCTGCTCAGAAGCGGGTCCCTTCCTGTCCCACGCGGGGGCGGTCTATGCCTTCCCGACGCTTTTCAGGTGGCCCGCTGTGAGACGGAGACCTGTACCATCTACGCTCTAGACAGCACGCCGGCCTGTTTTTTTAATTTGAGGTAATTTTGGCTAACGCGCTGTACCTCCCCGAAACGAGTCGCCAGGTGCGGGCATGCAACAGCTCCACCCCAAACTGCTGGCGACCGGGGACCCAAGAAACAGCGGGGGAGTTGCGCTTTGCTCTAGAAGGCCAGCAGGTCTGAAAAGGGGACGGTTCGTTGAAGTGGCACCCCTAAGTTTCTGGCTTTTCTTCTTTTTGGGAGCCATCCACGAAGGAAGTGACAGCCAAAACGGGAATTCGTCCAAAGAAAGTTCGAGGACCAGCAAAGCGAAAATGGGCACAGTATGAACGAATATCTGGACTTTGTTTTCTGGGAAGATTATTTTAGTTCTTAGCACACATTGTGTAGATGCTGTCATCGGGGGCAATCCACACAGGAGTGTAGGCGGTGCTATCTTTCCTCTCCATTGCCGGTGGAAGGGTGCAGAGATCTCCACGGTCCCACGACAAGAAAACCATGTTGGCGAAAGCCATCCCTTTGATATCCCCCAGAGGCAATTCTGGTTTGTTGCTTGGTGTCCTTTTTCAATCATCGCCCTCCCCTCCCCGTTCATTTTGTGCATGTAACTGGCCTTCGGCCGGTCTGAGGGTCTTGCGCGAGATGGTGGCTGAGGCCTGGATGTGGAGGCTGAAAAGGTCCAACTTAGGTTGATTCCAGTTTATGAATACACACCTACAACTTGACATGGAACCCAAAAAGGCTGCTTTGTAGACGAGATTCCTCTACAAATGAGGGCACGCCAATTTGCAGGAACAAGAGTTTGTTCCCTTTTCTGCAATACTGGGGCCAGTATACTAGTCACATTTTGATGGATTCCCAAAATTGTTTTTGGGGGGTGGATTCCTTCTAGCCATCAAATAGCAGGTATTTTTGAGTGTGTCACTTGGATGGAAAGTGAAGGACAGAGTCGCTGGGAGGGCCTTCCTCGGATTCCCTCTCATTCTCCGTGTTAGCTCAGCAATTGGAACCACACGCCTGGCCGATTCAAGGGGAGGGGGTGGGGGAAGGTGGAGGGGGAAGGTGGAGGGGGAAGGTGGAGGGGGAAGGTGGAGGGGGAAGGTGGGGGGGATCTAGTATGAGAGAGCCTGGATAACTTCAATGCGCATCATGTATCGGAGGATTCTTTGCACAATCCGACTTTTTCGGGGTGAGAGTTATCGGTCGAGTTCCTGCGGGGTTGGTCAACCTCGGGGACCTTCTCGCCAGGGGTCCCTGGAGCGGCTGCAACAGCTGCCGGCGCCCCCCAACGCCTGGCAGGAGTGGGCCTTTGGTTTCCTTAAAGTGGGGATCAGCCAGACGCGGACAGTCGGGAACCAAACCGAAAGTAGTCTTCCAAAGCCCCTGTCAGCTTCCATGATTGGAGGAAGGGCACTGGTTTCAATCTCCCGGTGCCACCTTCTTTTCCAAAGGGCCACATTTGGGCAAATTGATCAGCTCAGCTTCGAGGGTGAAGCGAGCAAGATAGAAGCCAGAACGGTTCCTTTTCGACAGATGCGTAACCGGCAACATATCGGAAGCCGAAAGGGGCCCGGTGAACCGGCTACTCTGGTGATATTTTAGATGTGGGATTTTCTAGTGGAGAAAACTCAAAGCTTGCAACGAGCTTCATCATGTGGTAGCTTGGGGTTGTGAGCTTGTGGGGTTTGCTTGCGGCATAACTTGAAGCCAACGGAAACGCAGTTGGAAATCCAACGAAACATGACCACCTCCTTTGGGAGGGTTGAAGATTCAGAGCTTGCCTCCAGTTTAAGCCATCAGTTTGTCAGTGCCCGACAGTTGGATTCAACCAGAGACGATGCAGCTTTAGCGCATTTGGTGGCTGGGGTTCAGCAGCTCGTGCTTGCGGGCATGTGAGTTTGCGTCTGCACATCGGCATGAACATGCACATGAGTGCACATGTGTGTGTATAGATTGATAAATGGATATGAGTAGCTTTGCTGCAAGGGGATCCTGGAGGAGACCAGCCCTCAATTGTTTATATTCATGTTGTTTTAGGGCCATAGCAAGGGGAGCTGTAGCAACCAAATAGTAACAGTAGTTTTGATAGCGATTATTATTTTGGGCTGCGGGCCAAGGGTCATGACCTTCCCATGGCTCACCATGCCGTGACTCAGCCTCCTGAAGGCTGACGCTGGCGTTATTGGGCTACCCGGCTACCCCTTTGTGCTCTAGGCAGTTGGACAGGATGTTGGCCAGCAAGCCCGGAGCTGCGGATGTGAAGTACATGGGAGATTAACGATTGGCAACAAAAGTGCGGCATGGGTAGATACGTGCATCTATGTCGATAAATCTGTGTATATATAAAGAAACAAGTATACACACACACATATATATATATATATATACATCTGCACACGCACACACGTTCGCACACACACACACAACATATATGTTTATATGTGCATCTATATATATATATATATATATTTATATATATATATAGATATGTACACACGCAAGTACGAACATGTCGATGGACCCGCAGAAGATCAACTCACTTGGTTGCGGTTTCGGAGGCGGAGATCAAAACGCCGAAGTGGAAGAAGAAGGCGTCTCCGCTGCTCGACGGGGAGGCAGGGCAGAGCAGTGAGGGCTGTTGAGAGGGCCCCCCTCCGGGGCCGAATGGGGTTCATTTTGCTGCTTCGACATATGCGACCAAGATTCACGTATTTGCCAAAAATTAACCAGTAGTCCTTGATCCTTATAGGCGGTTTTTGGGTGCGCCCTTGGAACAACCCATGGTTTTCCCAGTTCTGCCCCCAAGCCAAAGAGCGGCGACAGATTCCAAGGAGCCACCTCCTGTGCAAATCAACGCGCAACCCAACAAGGCATGGTTGCCGAAAGGGAGATTCCTGCAAAGCACGGATGCTTTTATTCATTCCTTCTGTTTATCTGCAGAAGTGTATGTATGTTCGAAACTAGTCCCCCATTCTGCACATGGTGGGTTTCCTTTGGGTTCCTATTAGACGCCATCCGCACGAGAAATCCTGAGGGGACGCCTACGAGCCAGAGCTGGAGGCGATGATGGTCACGCGCCAAGAGGTCGGGTCGGTATGTGAGCTTTTCGGACTTGAGAATCTGAGAGGGCAGTACATATGACATAGGTGTCCTGGGTAGGGTAGTTTTGTTAGAAATAGCTGGCGCTGGTTTAGATTGGTTTCGTTCCATTTACCAGGGCCATCAATTTTCCCAAAACGTCGGCAATGTTCCTACATTGCCAAACACCTCTTGACCCAGTTTTGGATTGTTTCCTCTTGGTGAGGTAGGTGGGCAGCTAGGGAGCCCTGGTTCAAAAATTGGGACCTCTTTAAACAATGTAAGCCTGCCAGTTTCAGCTGTCCCTGATGGCTTGGAGGAGGAAAAGGGGGAGAACCCACATCTCCTGCAAAAAAATGAGGGAGTCCAGGCCCATTTCCCAGACACCAAGCCGATGAGATTGCCAAATCCCGGAATTGTGAGGTTCCCCCGCCCCCCCCCCCCTTATTCCGGTGATCGAAAGCAACGAGGTAATGTGCAATCAGTCTGGCTTTCTCGTGGCCAATGTGAAGACACCCATTGCGTGGTGCTTTCCCACAAGAAAGCATTGTTTTAAGACGCTACCGAATGCTCTAACCAGGGGTTGAAAGGGGGTCGCCCCGACGGCTTTTTGTGGTTGCCTCGCGAAGTGGTAGTTACCCGTTTTGATGCTCTGCCGAGGTGGATCTACACATGTAGCATTCACGCCGTACCGTGGACAGAAATAGCAACCATTTCCATTAGGCACCATGTCAAGACCACCCTTCAGACCGCTCGCTCCATTGTTTTGTTGGAGGGCCAGCTGACTCTGAGTTGGTGAGCTGTACGCTTTCCGGCGCGCATGGTTTCTTTTGAGCGAACTGGGTTGCTCCGAGCCAATCAAATTCTAAGGGTAGAAATCTCTTCGCCGGCCAGGTTTTTTCCACGCGATCGGGTAGCAACGGTGAAGCTCGGAAAGGATTGAATCGGTTTCGGACTCGCCCAGGCAAAGGGTGGGGTGAAACTCCTTGTGTCCCATGGGTCGGGATCGGACATCGCCTCCAAATTTTCCAGCTTCACCCTGGGCACCCGGCGTTGAGCTTTTTGCTTGGGGAAGCCGGGCATCCGAGGCGCTATGCAGTGGCCTTCGACGAAGCTTGGGCCTTTCTTTTGATGAATGTCTACCTCTGATGAATAAACACCCCCCCCCCTCAAACAACCTCCCTCCCCAAATAGTTCTTGCAACTTGATTACGAATTGCTAAGTATTGCTCACAGATTTGTTGTGTTTCAATTGATTTAGTATTGCTGGAGCCTCCTTTTGAGATTGGATTCGGGGTTCCAATTGGTTTAGTATTGGTGGATTTGAGTTTTTAAATGATTTCGTATTGCTGGATCCTCCTTT
This sequence comes from Effrenium voratum, assembly GCA_963377175.1. Lineage (NCBI taxonomy): Eukaryota > Dinophyceae > Suessiales > Symbiodiniaceae > Effrenium > Effrenium voratum. The sequence continues at coordinate 1,570,642 of CAUJNA010003705.1, read as the reverse complement.
TGAGACTTGACTTGAGGGATTTGAGTGTCCTATTGATTTAGTATTGCTGAGGGATTTGAGTTTCAACTGGTTTAGTATTGCTGGAGCCTCCTTTTGAGATTTGACTTGTTGGGATTTCAATTGATTTAGTATTGCTGGTGACACTTCTTTTCTTTTTTGTTTTGGGGGGGGGGGGCAACCATAAATTTTTATTTAGGGCCCCCCCCCCTAAATAATGTTTTTTCAACCCCCAAGTACTCCCCCCCTTGTAGGGTTGATTCGGGGCCACTTTTTAAACAGCGTATGTAAAGAATTTGCAGTTTGGGAGCTGGGATTTTGTTGGGATTGCAAAAGCTAGATGATTGAAATCATAGGGAGCAAGTTTCAAGAGAAATCTTTTAAAGATTGAGCCTTTTACTACCCCCAACCCCCAAGTACTACCTCCCTTGTAGGGTTGATTCGGGGCCACTTTTCAAACTAAAGAATTTGCAGTTTGGGAGCTAGTATTTTTTGTAGATCTGACATTTTAAGGCAGGCGAGGCAGATACTGACCAATCAGACAAGCCAGTGGAAGAGGTTGAGATGATGCTAGCGGGTGTGTGTGTGTGTGTGCGGAGTGACAGAATGCCCTGTCACCACCCTTTCGGTTTCTCAGCAGGGGGCCAGCGGCCATCAAGCAAACGCTGGCCAACGAAGCTATGCTTGATGGTGGATGCACGGATTGATCACCCGTGTGTACCTGCAACATTTGCGTGATTCTGAAAGTCTATTTGGCCCCTTGGTTGCGGCGCTGTGTGTGCTTCATGTTGGAACTGGTAACGTTTTCGACTAGAGTGAAACCAAGTGCAGTGCGAGCCGAACCCACCCACTCGAGACTCATCGGTTGTACTCGAGACTCATCAGTTGTACTCGAAAGATTAGCACTCTCCATCTGGAGTTTAAGTGTGTACACCCCATTCGTGGGGAATCCTCGGGTGTACCCATTGTGTGACCCCGGGCCGGCTCTGTCGGAAAATTTGACCTCAACGTGCTTATCATAGAACAGCGGAATTTCAGATTTAACCAGGAACGAGGTTTCACTAAAGGGAAGACAGCCGTCAGATCATAGAGACGTCTCACCACCGATGTTTGCGTTCACTTGCCATTTGTCGGATTCGCTGATACCTTGCCGTTGCATGGATTTGCATGTTGTCTGATACGTGTCTCTCAAGGTGGAAGCGTGAAGATTGAGAGTCGATTGTGTAACCATGTCTCGACGTGATGATCGTGATCGATCCAGGACTCGGCGCAGACGAGATCGGAGCCCTTCTCCTCAGGCTCGTAAAGCACACCGACGTGAACACAATGCCCACCACGTCTCGGAAGGCATGGATTGGAACAACCTGGTATCTTGGCAACACAATTCCGGCTACAACTCTGCCAGCAATTTCCCGATGATGCCCACCAATTTTCAATCGACTCACAGTCCCACGCAGCAATTCCAACACCCAGCGATCAACTACATGATGCCGATCCCTCCAGACCCTACGCCAACGAAGTTCATGCCACCCGTGATGCCACCACCGGTCACTACTCCGCAACCTACACCGCCACCAGGACCTCCTGCGGCTCTACCGGTTCGCCCTCAGAAAGCCTGGCTTACACCATCGCCTGACTGGACACCTGGAGATGGCATGTTTGATGTCAATCAGCTCTACAACTTTAGCCTGCCCATGACCGTTGCCAACACTCCGCATGGCAACCTGCGCGACATGTCAGGCATGGATATTCGTGACGTTCGCCTGGTTCAGGTTATTCATGGGGGCCTCACCAACTGGCTGCTCCGACCGTTCGCTCACGGCAGATTCGTGGAAGGCTTTCGCACTCGCACCGAGGCCTTACTTTGGAGTACCTGTTCCAAACTACTACGACGATCACAGTCGATCAACCTGCTCACCCTGGAAAAGGACCTTGCCAACTCGCTGGGTCTCAACATCGATGACTTCAATCAGCGGATCAAGGTTCATGACCATTTGGCCAACTTGGTACTTCAATTTCTTCAGCAACACCACGCCTCTCTCACACCTTCCACCCAGACAGATGACATGGTCAAGAAGTACAATGATCTAAATCGCGCGCATGAACTGCTCCAGGCTCAGTATTCAGCATCGCTGCGCGCTTCGACCTCTCCCACGATGGCAAGCCAGAAAGATGATGCAGAGTTGGTTACACCGCCACCGGTCAACCACACACCATCCTCGTCACCTGCCAGCTCCCTTCCTACAGCCAGCGCAGCGGCCCTTGATGGCAAGTCGTTTGATAGCGCGGTGCAACCCCGGATCATTCAGTCTCTTCACGGAGTGTCTTCACCGCCGTCCAAGCCGGCGGCGTCACAACTTGCTCACCATGCACAGCACGCCGGAAGAAGTTGTCAAGTACTACACATGGACCAGTGACCAGCCACGCCTTTATCTCAAGCAATCGCCCACAACCACGACTTTGACGTCACTGGTCAAGTGGGCCAATCACCCGTCCCGGCTCAACGGCAACAAGTCATTAGATTCCATGGCGACGCAGCTCCTTCAAGCGCGTCAACGCATGCCGAAAGGCGACGCACCTACTCTCGGGGCGATGGCGGCTTCGTGGGGACTGGAACCCGGCTATCTCACCAAGCTCACTGAGAAGGCATTGAGTCACCTCATCGTGACCGCTCGCCTACTCAGCGGATGAGCAAGCATCTCAACGACCTTCGTTCTCTTATGAGCCCGGAGCGGCAACCGTGTCACGGATGAGTCAAGGTTAAAACTCGTCCGTCATCTTTCTGCGTTGCATCAGTTTGATCTTGTACTTGGTTGTGCTTGCATTGCCTTGTGCGTGATTGTCTGTGCAGCTTGTATCCATGTCGCCGCCTTATGGTAGATTTTATTGGTTGCATTTTCACCATGTTGGATGAGCTTCGCCGCTGTGGAATCTATGATGATGTTGCACAATGGCAGTCTCTGGACAACTTTTTACACTCGTTGACCATGTTCTCTACGTGCTGGCAATACTGCTTCCCTGGACTACCACCACCGTCGATACCAGCTGATGAGTACGAATCAATCACACAACTACCGTGGTTGGGCCTCATTCTGGAAGTCTTAGTTGTGGTCCGGATTGCCCTTCAGATTCCGAATCACGCTATGTCACACTCTCAACACACTGTGGCCAACAGGTATGAGATTCATAGATGTCGGTGCACTGCCTATTTATTGATCAGTTTCTTACAACGTCTCATTTCCCAAGATCATGGCTACTTTCCGCCGTTCTTTGAAGTCCTTCACTTCTACAAGGCTTCTCTCTTGTGTGAAATCATGCACTCCACTTTTGCCGACACGCGACATCTTCGCTCATTGCGGGCACGATTTCCGGACCTCTATGACTTCATTCACGATCCAGGTCATCATCAACAACCGTGCGTCTACATCCGACTTTCCCCATGGCACACACCTTACTACGTTGGTGCGACTGATCAGGATGTTCTACGACGTGAACACTCACGCAGTCGCAAATTTCTACAACTACTTCGAAGACGTCATGCCTTCTTCGAACCCGCGCTTCACTACTGGAAGCGATCCAATACTTACTGGCTCTTCTGTGCTGTTCCGGTTGAGATCAAACTTCCCGTTTCCTCGGTTTGGGTCCAGGAAAGCAAATGGCAATACCTGCTACGCCCGCATTTGAATGCACCCTGGGTACACAGACTTCTGCGAAAGGTGGGCTTCCGGGAACACCTCGTTGATTTTCGACGTCACTCGTTGTCGTCTCCCACTTCCCTCGGCTTGCACAAACGCTTTCGACGACGACTACATCCGGATCTCCAACGGCAACTACGTCCCGACATGCTGGATGACATTCAGGCCCATTACTCTATTCTCTATCAGCTGGGATCCAATACAGGTGCATCGTTCCAAGCCATGCGTGACCTTCTGTCGGCAGCTTTCCCTCCTACTCAGCTTTACTACTTTCTGCGGCTCTCCGTCTTTGTCAACGAGCCCTTCCGCTCCAAGGCGCAGAAACTCCTCGCCCAGGTGTTACGCAAGCGACAGCTACAATCACCCACCACGTTGACACAACTACTCCTACCGCCTCTACATGTCCGGAATTGGAAAGCTCTACTTGGCACATGGTTACAAAGCTGGATTGCTTCTCATCGTGATTTGTTTCCTTCCCTTTTCCTTCCAAAGATCCGGGTGGTGGAAACTCGCAGTTCCACGTTGGGCGACAAGATCTACAACTACCGCACGTGGCAGCGCAGATGGACTCCTGAAACATCCTTTCCGTGTTGCTGTTTGGACATTGATGATCACCATATACACCGAGCACATGGACATGCTGTAATGGTTGATGAGTTCTCACGCATCAATGCGGACATTGACATGGAAATCATGGCCGCATCAATGAAGGATCAGTATTTCGGTGATGTCGACTTGTTACATCAACGTTTCACCACGCAACTTCGCAAACTTGCTCGTCGCTGGCATGTGCATGGTTCCAGTCTTCTTGTTGATCTGCAGCCGGTTTTGACTCAGTTGATGGACACTCATCGAGCTAACCTTCAAGATCGTGCTTATTGGTCATCGACATCGTTGCAGCGCACCGTGGCTTCTCTGTCATCGTGGGTTGTAATCCCCGCGGATCACTTCCCCTCCCGCGCACATGTGATTTGTCCGTCCCTGTTTGCCATACTGATGCGGAAGACCTTTTGCTCGGGAGATGTCTTTTCGCTTTGCCGTGAATCCGCAGCATCTTTTCGCTCTGAAGTGGTAACTACGGTACCTTCCCTCCTACGTCAGCGATATGCATGGGGACTTCGACTTCAAGCACCGTTGCCCACAGCTCGCATCCTTCCAAAGCCGACCAAGGACTGGCAGAAAGCACGACCCATCATTTCATTCTTTCGCACGTGGGCAGCTCCCTTCCTCACGGTCTTCGGCGCCCTCATATTTGAACTTACCAAAGCTACTTTTCCCGACATTGCAGGTCAACTTTCAGTACAAGAACTTGTCCAGCAGCTGTGGGAGTCGCTGTCAAAGGCAGATCCCGATGAATACATCCACCTGGTGTCACAAGACCTGTCAGGCTTCTTCACGTCCATTCCTACGGAACGATTCCACCAGGCACTACAAGTGCTTCTCCATCGGTACGATCAAGTTGTTGGCCTTCGCAGATCCTCTCAATGGTCAGTGTTCGAAGTAAAGTCTGATCATCGACGCCGTATGTTCAAAGGAAAATGGCGCCGTCAAACAAAGATCCCTCGAACTTTTCATGAACAAGATCTCCGGCACCTTCTGGACTTTGTCATTGACAACAGTCACTTCGAGATCAACGGATACTTGTTCCGCCAAGAACGGGGAGTCGCTATGGGATCACCAGCCGCGCCACCGCTCTGCAATTTGGTTGCCACGGTTGAGGATTTCTTCTGGCACCAGACAATGTGTTCTCTGCGTTTTCGCATGCCCGATATCGGTGTGATCTGGCATGAGCGCTACGTCGACAATCGTTTCATTCTGCTTCGTGATTCAGCCCCACACTCGCCCGTGCTCATGAATTTTCTTTCCCTGGAATTTTATCGACCCACCAGTGATGCTTGAGGTTCAACATGATGACAAAGTGCTGGGCTATCGATGTGATTCTTCTTCCAGAACTATTACACCACAGCTACCTGATCATCCCTCCCAAATCAAAGGAATTCGGAGTGCCAATGATCAGATGTTTACTTATTCTTCCTGGTCTTCTCGCTCCTGGCTCATCATACGTGGTGCACAACCTGCGGTTCAGCAACAGCAAGGACTTAACGCTCTCAAGCGCCTTTATGAGGCCAAAGGTTTCGACCCCCACCTTCTCCGTGACGTTCGGCGTCGACTCGGGACAAAATCTGCATGTGAGCTTGTCATGTTGTCTCTTCTTGCGCACGCTTGTGATTGTTGTTGATGTATTGCGTTGTGTCTGCATGCAGCTGGCTCAGAACCATGGCGGAGTACACGGTCACCAGTCTCTTACGCTCAGACGGATCAGTGCAAACTACGAGCCGCGTGACGCTGGAGCACCTTCCCAACTTCATCAACGGCAATGAGATGCAAATGTTCATCCGGACACACGGACTAGCGCACCAGCAAAGTGTACAATCCCACGGCCCATCCCGTGACGCTCCGGCACTTGGATCCGAGGCCAACATCCGAGCGGTACGCAATCACACCGGAAGGTCGCGTTCGCGCTCACCCAGGTCCCGTCATTCCCGGATCAAGCTCACCCCAGGCCCACAGGGAAAGTCAGATGAGGAGGAGGACTGGGGTGAATGGAAAAGTGATGGGAGGCGTGCTCATAGTGATCAAAGGAGGCCCCGCTCGCCTCCGTTGCCTCCCGCTCAAGTCAGTCCATCCGAGAACCGCATTGTGCTGCTGCCTCTCTCAGTTCGACAGCATGTACCCGATTTTGGCAGTCATCGCTTCAAGCTGCGCACTGGTTGCCGGGTCGAGGAAATTGCCATCGAAGTGAATGATGTCCTTTACTACACCTTGCCCTCGATTGCCGCCTTAGTATTTCCTGAACCTGAGCAGTGGAAGAAATCGTGGGAGACGGTCTACAGGAGCCTCATGCCGCATCGCCGCAGCATCATCGAAGATGAGCAGCGGGTCAAGTCCATTTCGGAGTTTCCGTTTTCTCCGCCACCACATGGCGTCCCGGGACGTTGGACGGATCAAGTGGTCAGAGACATTTCTGACTACTTCCAGATCTCCCCGAAGTCACTGCCGCAGCAACTCATCGTACAGCTTGGCATCTGCGAAGAAAAATGGCCATATATCAGCAGGACTGCACGGACGTATCACCACTTCTCGACGGACAAAAAGCACTCCCAGAAGAACCTCTTCGGGATCATCTTCTCGTTTGAGCCACGCCGATTGCTGCCGGACAAGCATCGCACTCAGTCACAGTCGACGTTTTTCTGTTCCCACAACACCAATATGCAGGCGGCCATGAACATCCTGCGTGATGAAGAGCTGATCAGACCCTCAAAATGACAAGAACATCCTTCCCCCAATCGCGAGTGCTCAAGCTGGAACGAAGTCTGGTTGCCTCCGATGGGATTTTACTGCAGGGGCAGCCTTCATTCTCAAGAAGCGGCAATCCAATCAGCAGCGCAGTTCGCGGGAATTCGCACGGATCGCCCCGTGTGTATTGGTGGAACTGCACGTCTCCGGCAACAGCATTGCACCATACCTCGTGGCGGAGTGTACGCTGACATAGCTGCTTCCCATTACTATGACTGCATTCACGCCAAAGATGGCAGGTGGAAACTCCGATCATCGATTGCGGTGCCCAGCTACATGGGCATGTTCTGGTGAACGACTATGGCAATGCAGTCTGACACCCTTTTGCACAGGCCCACCGTGGTTTGTGCCCTGACTTTCATGGTGTACATCATGACGCTCCTCTTCCGGAAAAAGCGTATGGGGTTGCCTGAGGCTCATGTCTTGATGAAGTGTGTTGCATGCTTGTTGTGTTGCTTGCCGTCGCCGCATTTTGAGTAGATTACTGATTGATTTGGCCCTCTCTGTCGCATCTTCACCTGCATTGTGATGGATCATGGGGACCTTCTACGTGAATGTCGGCACATGCCGTGCCATCTGGCCGGACTGACTGCAATCATGACGGACGGCTACCCCCGCCTCTATGACGCCACCGCCCTTGCCGGCAACATCAGTCCGGCCAGATTACATGACAGCACCGGTCACTCTTGTGGCCACCTCAGACAACCGTACGGAGCACCCTGCTCACGTCCGCACGGTGAGTGTCAGTACTTCCTGGGAGCACAGACGGAGGAGAAGGTCCAGACATCGGGAGCCTCATCGGCGTCGATCTCGCAGTCATCACCGGCGGCTTCCTGGCCGACCTGACGACGCGGTTCCCACGTCCCGCCGCCATGCCTACACTCCGAAGTACCCGCCGGCAGTCAAGGCCATGCCGGCGTGTCGACCATCAGGTCTGTCGTATGACCGTTGACGGAACACCAGCGGCAAAAGGACCTCAGTATTTCGGCGCATGCATGTTCGCAAGCATCATGTCTTCGCAGTTCCGCAGCCTTACTTGCTTGATTTGTCCTTGCTGTGTGTTCATTTGCCATGCAGTTGTCAGCCGAGTTTGTGAATAACCTGGTGGCGGTACTCAATGTCCTTGCATCCCAAGTTGCGACAGCTCTGGACACCCTGAACTTTGCCCTGATGACCGAGCGAAGCCATCCGTCAGACACTAGAGTGTCTCCCAGGGCACCACGGAACTCCAGACATGGGCTGCGCCCTCGCATCATCACAGAGCGCTCTCCCACTCGAATTCGAACCCGACCTTTGGACACTTCATCCACCTGGTATATACCGGCCTTATCCCCGCCTCGTGCGGCACATCGGGATGCCGCTGACAACAATTCTGGTCGTCGGCCTGAATCGATGTTGGATCACCTGCCACCACCTCGGCCGCTTGCTCCCTTAGCCCCACACGGCGGACGAGAACCAGGACAGATGACGCCTACGACACCTGACTCGGATTCTGATGGCTCAGTGCGTCCACATCCAGGTGCCTCGTCGTTCCGACCGTCTCCTACGGTGGTTCATGGACCTCGGGAACTTCTACAAGAATTCACCATTGCACTTCGCAATGCACACCGTGAACCTTTCACGGCATGGACACAGGGTGAGCTGGATGAGATGGTGCGACGGAAGAAAGACAAGGATTCCAGGCCCACCTACAAAACCATTGCTCGGTTCCTTCAGAAGCCCATTGAGGAAGTCAAGCAGGCATGGAAGGTCTATCAGCAACTTGAGGCTCGCGGCTAGGAACCCGGTCATCAAATGCAACAGCGACCACCGGAGGACTAAATGGTAGGCCGTGGCGGCGTATTCGGCTAGCGCTGCAGGTTGTTGCGACGGTTGGGATTGTAGTCATTATTGATCACATGAAATTTGCTTGCTTGCACTTGACTGGCATTTTACCAGGGTAATATTGCTTGCCGTTGTGGGTGTTGCTGCTGACGTGAATTGAATGCATGACTGAGTTGCTCAAATCATGTCGGAACAAGTCGTACAGACGTACATTACTTGGACCCATGGAGCGCAGCCGACGTGGTTACAATTTCACGGACCTGGAGCCCTGCTTGACAGACCCATTCGGCAGACTACGTCACCTCCGGCCCCACCAAGTTTCCCACTGCTTCTTCCACCTCCGCCTCCTCCACCGCCACCACCACCGGTGATTCTACACCCACAGTTTATGCCCTCAGTACGGAGCCCCTCGATCTCAGCTCCTCGCGGACAATCCTGCCCTGCCACATCGAAATCGCAGCGCACACGCCGCTCGATCTACAGCACTGACAATTCCCGTGATGAAGAGCTACGCAGTCCAGGGCGTTCATCCAAACGATCTCGGACAGCATCCGCTTCGGCACCGCGGAGATCTCGGCGGCCCTTTACCGTGTTTCCCTCCAAACGTGCTGGCCGTCCATCGCTGTCCCCATCGGCAAATTGCAAGCATTACTGTCATGCCTTCCTGCGCCATGGGCGGAAATGTCTTTCCCCTTGTGATCGTAGACGACCAGGACATTATCATTGCAGGTGTGCGCGGCATCAACGGCGGTGAAGCTTAGGCGTCGTATATTACAAACCTCGCTGCTGTGTCTCACCTTGAGTTTGAAAAGTTGCCTTGCATCCCTTCAGCTGCGCGCGGTTGTCATTGCATGTGTGTCTTCACCGCAGATTTTCGATTGCTTTTAGCGGCCGCGCGAGAGCCTGTCTTGCCGCTATGAACCCTCAATATTTCGAGTACCAGATCGACAGAGGAGTGGAATGGATTCGAATTTACTCACCGGGCACGTGGCGACCCGTTCCCGATGATGCTCCAGTGCTCGACCCGGTCTACGCTTCCACGTATCGGGAGTGGCGCAGGTCATATCGCTTCCAAGTGTACTGGTCCGAAGACAGCACCGGAGGAACAACAACGGATCCCATTGTCACGCCCAGTTCGTATGTGTCCTACCACGTGTGGGAGTACCGAGACTGGCAAACACGAGGGTATCAACGACTTGGAGCTCCTTTACCAGCCATTGGACTCGCGATGCTCGTGAACGCAGACGCCAATTCCTCGGTGGGCTCATCGGTTCCGGATGGGGCGTGGCGAGAGCCGTCACCACCACCATTCTATGATCCTTGGAACGATTCGGAGTGATACTTGAGCAACATGTCGGATAAAATGACGCGGTTGTGCTTGCTTTGTATGCGATTCCATGTTGGGTTGTCTTGCTTGGTGTTGTGCGTTCCGTCTCCATGTGTTCGCCGCTTTCCTTTATGACTTCGAGCGGCTTGCCTGGCTGATATGTTCAATTCTACCATGTATGGCGCTGCAAGATGGGCCCTGCCACACTACTTTGACTACGACATCGTCAATGGCCCCGCGAACACAAGCGTTGAGTGGATTCGGATCTATGTACCGGGTCCGTGGCATCCAGTCGCCGGGAACACCTTCTATACTTGGCATTATCGGGACTGGGCCACCAGAGGATATCAACGGCTGGGTCGTCCACACCCTAGCATTGCGCGTCCAGTTTTCGCTTCGGGCTCACCGGACCTCATGTACGCTGGACTGACCTCTTCGTCGGCATCTTCAAACTCAGATGGTGGCTGATGCTCGTCCTCGTCTTCCTGGGGAGTCTATTCAATTCAATTCGATTCAGGAGATGGACTTCAACACCTGAGCCGTGCATTGCTGCAAAAGTGATTGCTTGCGTGGTTGTTGTTGTGTCTCTTGCAGTAATTGTTGTCTGCAGCCGTACACCTATCAATTTGTCTTTCCGGGTTTGCGTTGTCATGCCGTGGCTGGAATGGTGTCCGGATCCTCAACAACCAGATGCTCAGTGGGTCAAGAGATTTTTCATCCGGGATCATGGACTCCACATGAAGAACATGATGCTCCACCTCCACCGCACACGTATAGAGAGTGGAAGGAGTTCTATGCTCCCAACCCGGACCAAGACGGTGAGCAGCTCAATGTCACCATGTGGTACAAAAGAGACTGGGCCACAGAGGGCTATCGGAGAGTCGCTGCCCCTCAAGCTGGTCATGACTTTGATTCTATGTCTTTTCCTGATCATCACAGCGTGGCCACGCAATCCGCGGCATTGAGTATGTCACCGCAGATGTTAGAAGCGATCCTTAGATCCTCGGATGCGGCGGATTTCTCTACCGAAGAACTGACTCGTCTCCAAGAGGGGATTTCTCAACAACTGACAGCTCGCGCACGTCACGCTTCCCAACTTCATCAACCTGTTCGTGCATCACGTGGAATCACACCATCGGAGACGGTTGGGGTCTCCGAACCATACCGGCCTGTTAATCCTTCCGACAGCTGCAAAGCCAAGGCGAGACCTATCTTCGAGCTAAATGAGGACTAGACGCACGCGAGTGGGGTAGCGTACAAAATAAGGGTGGTTTTCACACTTGCATTACCTTTCTTGGTTGTTGCTTGTACATGGTTGTGCATGGTGCCTGTTCCTCTATCAGCTGGATCTGAGCCCGCGATACGCCTTGCCACTTACTTCGGCATGGACATCGACGATTCGAAGCAGCACCCATGGCTCGAATACTCGGTCTGGCAGGATCAGGAGTGGGTGCGGATCTACACTGCAGGACAGCCTCAGCGATGGCACCACGGAGAAACTGTACCTGATCTACCAGACAATTCTTTTCGGGAATGGCAGCGGGTGACTGATCCCAATAGGCGCACTGGTGAGCACGGTCAGGCATGGACCATCCGCGACTGGCAGCATCAGGGATACCAGCGCATTCTGTCTCGAATGGAGTCCTTCACAACTCATCATTCACATGATCAATCTCTTGGTGAAGTTCGGAATTCCGATGCCATTCCAGTTGAGGAGACGTTCACCTATGCTACTCCGTTTTCTCATGGTGATCGCTCGACTGTTTCACAACTCGCTTCAGTACTCTATGGCGGCACTCGTCAGGCTCAACGTGGTGATCTCTCGTTCCCGTCTTCTGAGCGGTTTAGGGCTGTTTCTCGTTCCCCTCGCCGCGGTGGATTTTTTGGTCAACGATAGAGACACGGGGTTGAGCATGTGATCTTCCTGCGGAAAAGGAGACTCTTCGCCCCTCATTGAGGGGCGTGTGTGTGCGGAGTGACAGAATGCCCTGTCACCACCCTTTCGGTTTCTCAGCAGGGGGCCAGCGGCCATCAAGCAAACGCTGGCCAACGAAGCTATGCTTGATGGTGGATGCACGGATTGATCACCCGTGTGTACCTGCAACATTTGCGTGATTCTGAAAGTCTATTTGGCCCCTTGGTTGCGGCGCTGTGTGTGCTTCATGTTGGAACTGGTAACGTTTTCGACTAGAGTGAAACCAAGTGCAGTGCGAGCCGAACCCACCCACTCGAGACTCATCGGTTGTACTCGAGACTCATCAGTTGTACTCGAAAGATTAGCACTCTCCATCTGGAGTTTAAGTGTGTGTTGGTTGTTTGGTGTGTTTTTGTGAGTGTGTGTGGATTCCCCGCCAAAAAAACCACAAAAATCAACATAACTTGATTTCGGGGGGGTTTGTTAATCAGTGCCGGCCCACAACATAACTTTAATCGGGGGAGGTTTTTTAATCATAGGTTGACATTAAGGGGGGTTGTAAGCAACTCATCAAAAAGGGGTAGCATACTCCTTCCCGGAAAAAAAAAGAACTCACACACACACGCACACAGGCAGACGTTTTGTTGCATTTGCCTGAGTTGCCTTTGGCAAGAACAATAGCAAACACCCCCTTGCACATGGGCCACTTTTTGGAGTTTCACCAGCCCAGCCCCTCGAACCTCCGGGGAGCTTGTGCAAAACGGCTTACTCCCTCGATCCCGCTCACGTCCGAGAACCACCCAAGCAGCTTCTTCGTTTGGGCAGGGGGGGAGTTCGGGGGTTGGCTAAGACCAGGGATAGGCCAAACATCGATTTGTTCGTCACGGGTCCAAGTGACATCAGGCTTAACTCCAGCTCAGGCGCACCCAGAGGCATTGGGCTTGTTTGCAGGGGTTTTGCGATGTCTTGCGGTGGGATTTTGTACCTTGACAGTCCTTTTCAAAGCATTCCAGTTGGTTGTGTTTTAGGTCAAGCTTTTCACCTTTTGGGCCATGACTGCTGCCTCGCCTTTGGCATCCCCTTCGGCTCAAAAAGTCTCTGGCAACCGCTCCTTGCAGACTGCCGGGGTCCCGTTCGGGGGAAGGTGGCGCAAAAGCTTGCCCGTACTTGCGAAGGGCGGAATGAGAGAAAGGGTTCAACAAATGGCCCATGAATGTCAGTTCTATTTTTTTTTATGGATCCCTATTTTTTTTTGTTCCCGCAGCCCTGTGAAGAATCAACACCAGCTAAGAGTGGCCTCAACAGCGGAAGTGCCCTTTGACTGCTTGGGTGACGACCCTGTTTATGGAAAAGGGCTCTGGGCACTTCCGTGTTTGATTGTTTCTTGGGCATTTAAAGTTTGAACGCCAGTGGACGAGTCGGTGGCCAATAGGGAGTCGGTGCACCAAATCCCAAGGGCAACGCCGATAAAAATGTGGCATGTAATTTGAATGTGGAACCTCTCAGGAATGGTTGGGGGACACAAATCCCAACCTAAATGATGACCACCAGAGGGTCTCTAAGCACGTCGCCGCGTGCTTGTCAATTTGCTGGCGTGTGCGCTGTTCGTCTGGGTAGCGCCCGTGCAGTTGTGCTACAGTTCATGTGGCTGAGGGATTTTAGACATGATACAATGATGTGATTGAGGGGCACAGAGGCAAGGCTGCAATTGCACGATTGGCCGGCTTGCCGAGGGCTGTTTGCCGGTGGTGAGGAACAGGCGCGGAGCGGGATGAGGGCTGGCTTCGCTTTGATTTGCAAGCCATTGATGGGCGCACGCCATATTTAAACCAAGAGGATGGCCGATTCGACACCCGTAGTGGGACATTTTATCAGCAGTGTTTCACTGTCCAGGGAACTTCGTTTGGCAGGAAATTCACAACATCCCTGCTGGCATCAAGTTGGGCCAATTACAAGTGAGTGCGCTAGCCACTCATGGGCCAACGGATCTCACTGCTCCGTGCTCTGCAGGTGCCCGCCAAACCACCTGAGTGGTGATGTCAAAACTTGTGAGAAAAACACCCAAACTGTAGACTACTGTTTTTTTTGACCAAACGTCACATGCCAACTCTGGCAGTTGCCAGAAATGATCCCCATGCACCAACGCCTAGTTTTGAGCAAAGGGCAATGCACACAGCTCAGCGCCTCTATTCGCTGGCCTTGTCGGATGCATAGCACCCAGTGCCGAGTGTTCAAACACACCAGCCGTGGCGGAGGCATGTCGTGTGGAAACTGCAATGTCCGAACGGATGTCCATGGATCCATCATGGATCCAACTGTCCCTGTGAGATCCTGACCGAAGCATATTCACAGTGTGGGGAGATCCTTTGCTGTGCCTTGTGGTCCTCCAACCCCGCGGTTCCCCAAACCCAAGCACACCCGGGCCCCAATCCCAACTATCGCAAAACCACCATCCTCCCTCCAAGCGTATTCCAACCCTAAACCTACTGTACCCACCACCTTAACCCCTACAACCCAGGTTCATTCCATGTTCTGCAGCCACTTTCGGGAGGAATCGCTTGAGGAACTCTGCCTGGCTGCCTGGATAACTTGTCTTTTTTATGGCCCCCCCCTCCCCAAATGGATTGTGGTTTCCCTTTTGGCCCTCCCTTGAAAACCATCAAGTAAGAGGGGGTACCAAAACAAAAACGAGCGCCAGGGACCCATTGCGACCACCCCCACTTCACCAGGCTCGCAGAAGGATCGCTTGGTTCAGTCATGGTGCTAGACTGGAAACATTTTTTTGGAGGCAGGGCACCCACACCTTTCCCAGTCGGGGGTCAGGCGTCGGTGGTTCAAACATCACTTTTCAGCCAGTTCAATGTTCGGGATGTGCCCCCCAAAAAAAAAGACATGTAGATGCCGCTTTATCACTTGCTCCACTGAATGAGAGCCGGGGTTGAGTCAATTCGCTGTTTGTGTATGCCGCCGCTTCCAGCTTTGGCTTGCCAGATGCTCGTCTGTGGTCGACTTGAGCAGTGCTGCCAGCAGCTTTGATCGGCGAGACCTCTGCCAGGATCAGCCGCTTTTGGGACTTCTTGTCACTGGCGGCTTTCGGGACCAACGCACAGAGGGTTCGACCGAAGGCCACGTGTACAGCGTCCTCACCCCGAAGGCTCACCATGTAACCCCTACCTCTGGCAGGAGCTAAGCACATCATGGCTTTCTTAGACAAGCGCGTCAGGTCCTGATATTTCAGGGGGTGTTGCAATGAGACATTCTATGACCTTAATGACCTTTTTTGGAACCTGGCTTGGACTAGGTTCGCACCCAGCTGCGTGCCCAAGAGCTCCCCGCCAGGTGCACGTCGCCAGGTTCGCCATGGAGGCGGAGTGAGTTGAGTTGGGGGCATGGAGCGGGGCTGGCCCCTCTTTGGGGGTCACAAGAGGGTTGGCCACATTGTTTGGGGGCGCGGCACGGGGGTCGACAGACTATGAGCAGGCTGCAGAAGAGGCACAAGACTCTTCTGCCAAACCAAAGCCAACTTTACCTGGAAATGGGGGGGGGGCAAGAATGAGCCAATGAGTTCCGAACTGACAACTGCGCTTCCAATTGGTTTTCACGTTTTCTGCTGGAAGAATCCTTTCCAAATCCTAGAGAGTGGTGAGCAGGTCCCCACTCAGTAGCGAAGAGCCGTCAACTCGTTTGTTGAACCCACGATCCCCTGAAACTGACAAACTTGTTTATGCTAACTGCTACCAACCTTAGCGGAACCAGACGAAACTATTCACACGTTGAAGAACGATGGCTTTGGAATCCAAGCATATTTCCAGTTCGAGACCGATGTTCGAGCCCCTTGTTCTAACATGTTAGCCACTGTCGACTTCATATTAGTAAACGGGGTTCCCCCCCCCTCCTTTTTTTTCTCCCGGGCAAAGTACCGCAATAAACAACAATCATACTTGTAGTATTACTTCTAGTGCTTGTAGTACTTGGGGTAGTATCTGTAGTACAAATAGTAGTCCTGGTAGTACTGCTCTAGTACTTGTAGTGGTACTTGTAGCAGTACTTGAAGCAGTACTTGTGCTGCTTTCTGTATTTGTGGTACTTGTAGTAGTGGCTGTAGTAGTACTGCTTCTAGTACTTGTAGTACTTGTAGAAGTACTTGTAGTACTTGTAGCATGTGTAGTACTACTGTTAGAGTACGTGTGGTACTGCATCTAGTACTTGTAGTACTACTTCTAGTACAACGAGTACTCGTAGTACTGCTTCAAGTACTAGTAGTAGTTGGAGTCCAGGGACATCACTTTTGTAAAGAGACTTCATTTAAAAGCCGCACTTTCCGGGCATGTATGTTTTTTGGAAATCTGAGGTCTGCCGGGGAGCCTTTGAAGGTTCCAGTTATATAGTTGCCTTGCCTGGTGCGCTGCACACTTGTTGCATGCGTCTCTGTGCCATCAACTTCTGCACGCTAGCTGCTTACTTTTGAATCATTTTGGACTGGTTTGTTCCCTGATACAAAAAATGTTTGGCTCGCCCCCGCGTTTCGGGGAATTTTGTGAATGTGAGTTTTTTTGGGTGGTGTATTGATGTTGTGCTTTGGAGGGTCGACTTGGGGGGGCGGTGTTGTACGTCTGCAATTAACTATTGAATCAGCCCCTTCTTAATTTAGTACTGGGTGAAAGCGGGTCAGGTGGCCGACAATTTTATTAATTCGCCCCCATGTATTAAACTTAGGTTGACATTATTTGAGAGACCTGGTTGCTAAAACCAGGCTGCCAAACCTTGAAAGAAAACCCGTAACTGCCGTACACTTCACACACCACATGAATCGAATCATGTAGCTTATGATTCTGGTCAGAGAAGGCGTATTTTTCCGCCAGGTGACACTGGAACAGAGCGAGGGCCTGCCGGAGGGGTGCTTGCTGTCAATCCGCTCAGGCGGGATCCGAATCACTCAGTCACTCACCCAGGCCTCCAGGGTCTGAAAAAATGTCTGTTTGCACCGGCCAGGCTCAACGAGGCGCCAGGCGCAGCTGGACGGAAAGTTCAAGCTCTTCTTCCCCAAGGGCGGAAAGCCGGGCGAGGACGTGAAGGCGTGGCTGGGGAAGGGACCCAAGCGGTCTGTGTGGATTGACTCCAACATAAAGTAAAGCCCCAAGGAAAGCCAGAGTGGATGGATGAGCGTTATGTTCAAGTCCCCCAAGCACCATCTTTCACAAAAATGTTGGCATTTTCCAGAGGACCCGCTAGCCTTAGGTGATGAATGAATTCGATTTTCACGGCCCAACGGTCAAGGTTTAGTCAGATTCCACATGTTTTAATGAAAGGTTTATATCCTTGCATGTCAGATGGGCAGAGGTTAAGAGGGCGGGGTTTGGATCGCGTAGCTCTCCCACGTAGGCCGTTCCAACAAGATCCTGTTTGCCACATGCAGTCCAAAGAGTCGCTCACGAAAACGTGCGCGTACGCGCTTGTGTAGGCACATTGGAGGCCTGTGGTGGCACCCTTCCACGTGTTTGCACACCTTTGGAGGCATCACGCTAGGCGTGCTTCCAGTGTATGTGCTTATGTTCCAAAAATCCGAAACTCTATCCAGATGGACACCCCCAAAGGAGGGGGCTCTTCCTCTTCAAACACGGATAGTTTTTAGGGTTGGGGCGTAGGGTTGAACATTGACCACGTGTTGCTGCACCCCTCTTGTGAGGACTCCACAATTGCACCCTCACCCCTACTACAATGAAAGGAACAGGAAAGCATCACAAATGAAGTTGGCACACCACCCCCCTTTCTGTGGCCAAGGAAATCATTTGCCTGTTATATTGCGAGCTCACCTGGTGGTAAATCGAGCTGGCGATGATCTAAGTCCTTCGTTGGAACCGTTTGGCGGGGCTTGGGCTTGGGCTTGGGCAACTCCCAGGTGGATGCCCTGTACCCGGTGGGCACGAAGCTGTGTGGAGCCATGGATGTCTGGTCCGGACCGTTGGGCGCTACAAAAAGCGCTTAATGTTTCAACTTCCAAACAGACATGAACATGGAATGAGTCATTTGTTTGTGTGATTAGCCATGGTTAATATCATCATCAGGGACGTCGCGTTAGTGACCGACCTGTGGTGTTTTGGCTCAAGTTTTGGGTTCCGTCTCGCCTCGAATGGGCGTCGCCGAACCCCTGCGTCGACCGACGGCATCTCGGGGGAGAAAGAGACCTCGGGCCGCCGCCAGGTTGGTAGGGACCAGTCGTGCGGCCTGTTGTCGACCAAGGTTGCGGGTTAACCCTTTTCTTGTTTGGTTTGTTTCCTTTTGGTTGTTGTTCTCTGGTGTGTGGGAAACCCTGATCTTTGGGACCGGGGATTGGTTTGCTTTTGGGGAACCTTTCTTTTGTGGCTTGTTTACCCCAACTTACCCATTGCCTGGGCACAGGCTCGTGCCCGAATCACAGGTTATCAGCCGTAGGACTTTCCTACGCGCTTGAGACCATCAACTACAAGCTCTATGTCGACCCCACGATCTCGAAGGAGCGTCGTGGATGAGGAGGCCATCCTAGGGGGCCTCCGCTCAGGTGAGGACCTACCGGACTATGACTACGAGGATTTCGAAGCAGGTTCGACAGGTCAGGACCGCAGGGGTGAGGATCCCGGTAGGGACACACCCAGGAGCCGTGGCAGGTACACCGACGATGGGGACGACCGCATTTTCCGTCAGGCCACCGATGATGAGCAGACTCGGAGGGTTCGCTCCGGTAGGAGCGGCTCTGAATCAGGTCACAGGCGCGGACAGTTCGACTTCATCAGCATGGCGATGAACATGGCCCGCCCCCATTCGGACGACCCGGAGGCTATGCCGACCCGACCCCCGAGATCTCTTGTTCCAGGTGAATCGCAGGTCTCGGATGAGTTTGAGGACAGGCCGCAAGGACCAGGGACTATGGTTTTGGCTCCGAGAGATATCTCGGGTCGATCCACTGGTTCTCAAAATCCAGGTCAGTTTGATGAGCACGAGGAGCGGAAATTCTCAGACTTCGGATACGATGCTCTGTTGAAATCAACCGCAGGTTGGGGCAGTAGCTCAAAGCAGGGATCTGATGCCGGTAGGCCCAACCCTAATACTGCCAAATCTGAGTCTTATGATGGCGAAGATTACAATTTTGCGGATGAGGAGGGACCTTCGTGTTGACAGGGACGCCCGAAGCGAGAGAGAGAGGGCCAGGGATAGTCGGGAAGTTCTTCGGGGATTGGAGGCCATCCATGACCGTGAGGGACCGATAGGTCCCCCAGCGATTGGTGATACCCCGAATGTTCCCCCTTTTCCCAACATTGCCTTTGGAGGTCCGTTGAATCAGAGAGACGTGAACTCGAACCGGGTTACTGGTTCGCCGAGGATCACTGAGCGGGCTGCCGATATCGTTAGGACAGGTGCCAGAGATGGTCGGCTTGCCGATGCACTCGGGATCGAAGATCGTCCGTCGATTGCAAGCCCGTTAGGGCGAGATACCAGTGACCTTGAAACGCTAAGGTCTAGCAACGAGTTCACACCTCAATGGGGCTCGACCGCCAGGGAACGTAGTGTTTCTGCAAAGAGGCCGTCACCCCTCGCCATTGAGACCGATAGGTCAAAGGCGAGGAGGGCTAGCCCCTCACCAATGGGCTCAACTCCGCAGGATGAGGAGATGCCCGATCCTGCTGATGTTCACATTCACTCTACCCCCGAGTCTCGTGCATCCAACATTGATCCCCGATCTGGCGATAGCCGGAGAAGGGGATCTACCCCGAGTAGGCCACCCAGGATTGATGATTGTCCTGTAGGCGACCCCAGAAGACATGCCGGGGCTAGTGGGGCTCCTGAGAGGATCGAGATATCGACTCCTCCTGCCCTCAGATCCCAGTCTTCCGGCGAGTCAGGTGACGCTAGGGCAAAGGAGGTGTTCGATTTGCACATCCAGGAGATGCTCGAGAGGGGTGAGGTTTCTGGCTCAGTCGCGAAGGCGTTCCATATTTTTGCTGACCAAATCAGGTTACTGAACGGTCAGGTGAGTTCCATGCGAAGGGAATGGAGCGACGAGAGTCGACAGACGAAGGACAAGGTCGATCGCCTGGAAGCTGAGATTGCGACTCAATCTGATGCCGGTAGGATGCGAATGATAGTTCAACGGTTTGCTAGGGAAGTTATTCCTGACAGCAAAGCCATTGTGAGGCAAGCCATCGACGAACAGGCTGAAGTCGTGGAACAGAGGATCAATCTGCTTTCACACGAGGTTCATGAATCTGTTAAGGACAATGAGGCCTCGACTGATCGGCTTCGCCAGATGATTCAAGAGAATCGTGAGGCCGTCCACAGGAGCCATGCTGCTTCTGAGGATGAGATCCTTAAGGACTTGGACAAGCTCGAGGGACGGATGTTCTCGGTAGAGAAAACCGTCGGGATGCGGACGGCAGCAGGTGAATGGAATTTGAATCCTGTCGCGCAACCGCCCGATAGGGCTAGCAGCAGCGTCGTGAACGCGAAGTTCAGAGAGTTAAGCCTGAAGCTCGAGAAGGCTCTCCTTGAACACGAGAAGTTTGCTAAATGGGCCTCCGAATCTATTGGTGGCATTAATGAAGAGCAAACCATTCTTGCTAATCGGATGTCGAGGCTGCAAAGTGGAAGGGGGTCGCAGGCGATCGATAGATCATCAGGGCCTGTATCCCCGCAGGACTGGCATGAAGCAATTGACGAAGTCAATCGAAAGGTCCAGGATCTATCTCGTGGAGTGCAACGCCACCATGGGGATCATGACGATGTCCTTGCAAGGTTTGAAACCTTGAAGTCCCGTGTTGAGCAATACGAAGCGAGTTCGGGGATTCTGAATCAAGTTCTTGATGACATCAGAAGACAGATCCGCAGTCTCCCTGCGAATAGTGATCAAGCGCGGTCCGCCGTTAGGCGTGAAATTGACTCATTCCGGAGTACGCTTGAGGGCGCTATGCGGAGAATCAGCACTGTCGAGAGTAACATGCGTACTCTTAATGGGATGAACAACAGAATCATGGCTCAGCTCTATGAAATCGAAGGTCATGTTGATGAGGCTGCTGGCATTATCCAGGGTGTCCAGGACAATCAGGCAAATCCTCCACAGCCCAGAGAGAGACGGAACGTTGGATACGACGCTTTCGCGGGGCAGGGGCATAGAATCAGGTCTCCAACGCCTACTCCCGGAGAAGGTAACGGTCGGGGTACTGGCCTTCCGGTGAGGCCGGGCGGAGGTGTTGATTTTGTTGATCACGCTTTGCCAGGTGGGCCCGGTAGGGTCGATCCTTCTCATGCAGGCAGGCATCCCATTAATCCCGATAGGGAGAGGGCTGACAGCAGAAGCAGGAGGGCTCGGGGACTGCCTGACAGGTCGCATTCACCGCCAGGGCGTGCGAGGGGTGGCCCCCGCGCACGCGAGAGGGGGGGACATTTAGGAACAGGAGCCCGAGGCCTGCTGCCGTCCCCGATAGGGGATCTGAGGTCCGGAGTCGGCAATCGAGGGGGGAGAGGCCGATCCGCGATAGCGGGAGCATCTCTCCGAACCTGGATAGGCCGATCCGCGATAGCGGGAACGTCTCTCCGAACCCAGATCGTCATCCAGGAGGTGGTAGGGGTAATAGGGCCCATGCCGACATCCAGAGTCCTGGCGATAATTGGAGGACTCCTGGAAGTAGAGCTAGTGCCGATATCCAGAGTCCCGGCGATAGCTGGAGGACCCCTGGAGCTCCATCTGATCGTGGACAGGCCTCGGCACCGGCCGCAAGAGGAGCTCCCGGTACCGGTGGCCCAGGTGCGCCAAAGATTTGTGCCCTCGATAATCCCAACGACCGTAGGCACCCGGACGCTGAATTCTCGTGTGTTACGTGCAATTGTGAGTTTTGTAGGCTTTGCCGGGGTGACGACGGGGACTGTTGCAATTGTCAGTTCTTGAAAATGAAGTGTTGGGCATGTCGCAAGAATGCCCAGGAGATCTCAATGTATTTCTGCACGGATTGCGGGAACCACGTTTGTGAGGATCACAGTCATTTTGGCAGTGACGGCCTCGAGCGATGTGCGCGCTGCAATATTCGGCATGAACGTGATATCGCTGGACCGCCTCCTCCTCCCCCTCCTGGGGGAGGAGGTGGGCAAGGCGGACCACCCGGTCAAGGTGGGAGCGGAAGCGGTGGTCACGGACATGCTCCATTTCCACCACCAGGTCCTGGACATTCTGGCGCCAAGGTCCCGCTGGACCTCCTGGAGGCCCGAGTGGAGGGGCTCCTACCGGGGGTTACCCTGGTGGAGCACCTGGGTTCTATGGCAGTGCTGCTGATACTCATGGAACTGGGAACAATCAGTGTGGTTCCAGTTTCTATGGTCCTGCCTACGGAGGTGGCGTTAGCCACCAAGGGGTTGGCGCTGGCGTTAGTCAGCCCAACGATGCTGCAGGTTACCCCTCGAGTGTTGCGAGTGGTGGTAACCTTGGGCCAGGTCTCAGCCTTGGCTACAGCGTTAATGGGGCCGGTAGGCAGGGAGATGGTGGTCTTCTCCCTGAAGCCTTGAGGGGGGATGATGGACGGGACAGGTGCACTAAGTGTAGCAGGATCCCCGAGCCTGGCTTCCCTCTTGTTCCTTGCGTCGGTTGTGGAATGAGGGCGTGTGAAGTTTGCTGCCCTATGCCTGCTAGGCTGTGTGAAAGCTGCAGGATTACCTCATGTACCCCGATAGGGGCTCTGATTTCCACTGTTGTCGATAAGGATCGGTTCCATCATAAGTGCAACACGATCGTGCTACCTGCTGAGCCGACAGCTGATAAGCTGCGGGAATGGCTTTCCGAGATAAAGGAACGGGTCAGGAATGCTTTCAGCTTTGATTCTGACTACACGTTAGCGTGGATTTCAGAGACTGAGAGGCTTGACTATGATGCTCTCGGTGGACCCTGCAAGTACCCGATTTTGGATTCCAATTTCACGAGTGCTATCAGGGAATGTATCAAGACCAGGGCTGTTAGGGACAAGATGAATCGCCTGACCGAAGCCGCTCAGAATATGAGTCCTCCCCAGGGTATCAAGGGCTTCTGCTGAATCACCTGCAGACTGGAGTCGAGGACGACCAGACCTTCAAGATTGCCGAGTTGACCAGTCTCAAGTGTCGGCAAACAGGTCACTCCGACGATGAAGCTAGGCTCCGGAGTTATCTGAGCACCTGGGACAATCTCATTTCTGGGATCAGGAAGAAGATCGATGATGGGGTACTATTAGCTGTGTTCATTGAGAACGTTCGTCATCTACGCTGTATGCGGCCTGACATCGAGAGGTGGGATCGCGATGTGACCGTTAGGTCTTTCGCGTGGCTTTATAAGGCTTGCCAGGACTGTGTTGAGCGATGGCAGAAGCGACAGAACACGCTTCAGAAGTACCAGACTTTTCATGAGCAAAGGTCACGATCAGGCTCTCACTCCCGTGAGAGGGATCGGCATCCTGGCGCTCCTGGCGTTGTGCGGAGGTACGATCCACTTGCCAGGAAGAGTGATCCTAGTCCTTCAAGGTCCGTTAGGTCCGGAAGGGATGGGAAACCCGATGGGAAGCCAAGATCATCTTCGCCCGGAAGAAGCAGTCAAAGGGACAGGGCTTCACCAGGAAGAGGCAGTCAGAGGGACAAGCGCACGCCATCTCCCAAGTCGCCGAGAAGACAGTCCCCTGCTGGGCCTGCTGATCGGGCGTGCTGGGAGTATACGAAGACTGGGAAGTGTCAATATGGCCGGGAATGCAGGTTCGAGCACGACAAGAGCCCAAGGAACCCCGCCGCGCCCTCTACGCCGAGGACTGGAGATAGGCCCGTTAGGGACAAGCCTATGTTCTTCGGATACTGCTACGACTGGATGTATGGCAAGTGCACAGCTCAGCCGTGCAAGTACCTGCATCAGAAGCCACCACCAGGTACGAAGCCCATCACGCCTCGTTCTACTGCTGGTCCGGTTGTTGAGGATGAAGAGGGGGATACCCCTAGGTCGCCTACGCCCAGTCCTCCCGATAGGCGGGGCGGGCCGTTACCCTGAGGCCAACCGTGTTGTTGTGGCGTGTCCAGCTATGTGGGCTGTTGCCCCAGCTACCGGTGGGTCTGCGCCGGGTTGCCTCCCTCCTTGCGTTAGCAGTTGGGAGAAAAGCGAGCGAGGCGCGTTGTTCTTCTCCGGTACCCGTTGGATACGGCGGGGTGAGGTGGCTGGTAGATACTGGCTGCCCAATGGATCTGGTCGGTCTTGGTGATTTGAAAGGACCCGATAGGGCCCTGATTGCCAAAGGCGGACACACTCACGCGCTGCACACTGCTAACGGGGCGACTCGCACCGCTGGTCGTGTTGATGCTGATGTTGGCGACCTTGACGAGGTGATTGAGGCACACGTCCTTGAGTCCACTCCATCCATCATATCCGTTGGAAAGCGCTGTATGGATATGGGATACTCGTTTAGGTTGCAAGCCTACTCTCACGTGTCCTTCGGGCCGCACGGTGACATTGGATGTCATCAACAACGTGCCATATCTTCCTCATGGTGACACTCAGTTCGTTTCTCCCACTCTTGATGATGCTGAGCCACTCCCTGCTATGCCTGCCCCCGGGGCGGCGTATCGAGGGCTTGAAGCCAGCGAGGTTCCGCCGTGTAGGTCTGAGCTTACGGCCAAGAGTGAGCTACAGGACACCTGGCGCACTGAGCGGTCGGGCCATGTTGTGAAGGAGCACCGGCTTCCGCGTAAAGCGAAGTTTGTGCCGACAGGCGATGATTGCCCAGTCGGGATTGATCGATTGGATAACTACAGGAAAACTGTCGTTCATCGGAATGGGGTTACCCATGAGGTGCTGGTTGATAGTCTTTGGGAGTTATCTGAAAGAGATCAGCATGCGATAGCATCTGATGTCCCTTGGACGGGTGAAACGTGGTTTCAGGTCAAGTGCGAGACCGTTGCTCTTCCCGGAAAGGCAGAACAGGGGGGTGAGGGCGATAGCCGCTCACCACCTATTCCTGGCCCAGGGGAAGGGGACGATGGTGACATTGTCGAGATAAACTTTCTCTCCGGGCTACGCACTGAGGCTGAATGGCGGGCAGATGCTAAGACGCTTCGCCATATGCTTACGCATCTCCCGAAGAACCCCTATTGCCCGCACTGCCAGCGTGCGAAAATGGAGAATGTCAAGCTTCGCCGCAAAGGTGGTGCTGCTGCGCATGACGTGGTGAGCTTCGGCGACCTAACCACTGCTGACACGATGGTGTTGCGAGGATTGAAGGATCGAGGCTTTCATGGCGAAGCAGACGCGATAGTGTTCTATGACCTCGCTACTGACTACCTCGAAGTCCTTCCTGTGCAATCCAGATCCCGTAGCAATACGCTGGAGGCATTTCGCAGGTTTGCAGGGGGGCAAACTCTGAAGTTAGTGTACAGCGACCAGGCCCCAGAGCTGAAGAATGCTGTCACTACGCTTGGAGCATTGCACCGGCTTTCTACACCGGGCATGCCCAAGACCAATGGCCTGATCGAGAACAAGGTTAAGCTCGTTCTTCACGGGGCACGTGTGCTCCTGCGTCAAGCTGGATTTGAACCTCGATGGTGGCCATTTGCCGTTAGGCATTTTTCCATGGCAAGGAATATCGAAAATCGCGGTGAGGGATCACCGTGGATGCGACGCCACGGTAACGGGAACTTCAGCGGAGTCATTCTGCCGTTTGGTTGTCTGGTCGACTTCTACCCCATTGCTCCCAAGATTCGCAGGGATAGAAAGGGGGGGGGGTTCAAAACGCCCAAAACGACTTCAGACATGCTGGAAAGATCGACTCAGAGGACGTTGATGAAGGAGGAGACCACTGGATCGCAAATGAAGACGAGAAGGTTCTCACTCGCGTCCACGTTGAAGCGCGAACCGAGCTCTTTATCCCGATAGGGACGAGCTGTCCAGTCAAGATCAAAGACCTTGGCAGGAGGCGGAGCACAGTCCTCAACTATCTGGACGGATCGACCGAATTTGTTGTTGACGAAAACTGGCTCCAGGCCGAGAACGACCGTGGAGGTAACCACGAATGGACTGGAGAAACTCATTTCGACTGTGATTTTGATCAGATCGATGAGGATGAGGCCGAGATCTATGAGAACGAGGAGTATGAACCCGAATGCAACGACGAACCGGACTTTGTTCCCATTGATGAGGTAGAGGTTGAAGAGACAAGTGTCACTACTGCCCTGCCCGCCGAGAAGAAAGAGCGGGACTTCATCAAAATTGAGGAAGATCCAAAGTTCGCCCCATCGTCCAAGCCAGGCCTATTTTTGGGCTATCGGTTAGAACCAGGGGGCCTGTGGAAGGGCGACTATCTCGTTGCTGATCTCGAGCACATCCAAAGGGGTCTCAGGAAACCAAGTATACACCAGATCAACGCATCTGGAAGAACCCTGAGGAGCCCTACGTGTTCCCGATGTTGGCATCATATGATGCTAGGACTCGGACCATTCGGGAGGCGTTAGCTGACCGAAGGGCCGACATGAAGCCGAGTAAGAAGATCAGGGATGAATTCGACTTTGATGAAGGTCGATTTGATGATCCTGATGATGATGACGATGACCAACAGGACGAGGGGGGCGGTAGCTCTTCCAAGTCTGATGGGGCCATTCAGAGCAAGGCTGTCCAAGGGAGTGGTGACGCGTGCGTCTCGGATTACTGGGAGCGGCACGACGAGGACAGCGCCTGGTATCGCATCCACGTTGAGGTGCGGAAGAAGTTCTTCGGGACGACGAACGAGGACCTTCCTCCAGGTGGTCCTTCGCATGAGGAGCTTGACACCGTTAGGGTCACGCACATGCGGGGGCTTGATGCCGTTGGAAATTGGGTGAGAGATGATCGTCATCACGATGCTCCCAATCATCGGCATTTCACGCGTGGATTTTGGACTGGCGTAACCATCCTATTTGATAAGGGATGTGCTCCCCACGGTAGGTTCAAGCCAAAGGAAGAAGGAGCCGAACCTGCCGGAGGTCCAAAGAAGGGCCATAAGCTGCACGGAGACAGGATCGACTATGGCCAATCCGCCGATAGGCGTGAGCGGCCATACGCAGGCACCGGAAAACCCAATTCAATTGATGCGGACAGTTGGAGACAGATGTCTACCCGGTCTCGGGAGATATATGTTCAAACCGAACGGGAGTTATCCCTAAGGGAAGAACGACGCCGCGAACATCCTGAGAGGGACCCGGCTGCTCCAGCGCCCGGCCGCAAGCTCCTCATTGAGTTTGCGTGTGAACCTGACTCGCGTCTGTCCGCAGTGATGATGGAGTGTGGGGGCGATGCAATCCGCGTTCACGTTGGCTCATTTGACATCACCAAAGCCAAAGACGTTAGTCGGCTTATTGGGATCATCGAGGGATCCTGGGGGTGACCTGTGGGCGCCAACCCCGTGCGGACCGTGGAGTACATGGCAGTATGTCAACCTTTCAATCCACGGTGCTGAGTTTGCATCACACCTGAATGATCTTAGAAGGAATTCTCAGGTTATGTTTGCGGCATTCCTGCGGGCCTCCCGAGCCGTTAGGCGAGGAGGGGGCAGGGTTGCATTTGAGTGGCCTAGACACTGTCTTGGATGGAAGCAACCGTTCATGCAGAGGTTTCTTGCTGATCCTGATGTCGAGACCGTAGATTTCGACGGCTGTGATTTCGGGATGCAGGATAAGGACGGTGTGCCAATCAGGAAACAGTGGAAGGTTGCGACGACCTCCAAGGAGCTCATTGATGAGCTGTCAGGTCGGAAATGCAAGCACGAGAAGGGATACCTTCATGCACGCATTGAGGGGTCGGTCACCCCAACGACTGCTCTCTATCTGAGTGAAATGTGCGAGGCAATCGTTGGAGCATGGTACCCGAACGGCACTTTCAAGAAGGTCGCAAATGCTATGCCGGTCGAGGTTGACCCGGTTGAACAGCGATGGAAGAAGAAGCCGAATACCTTGTACGTTAGTCTTAACAATGAGACTGCCAAGATCCCGACGCGGGCTACTTCGGGGAGTGCGGGTTTGGATACCTATGCCTCTGAGGGAGCATGTATTCCCGCAGGGGGGTCAGGTCTGATCAACACCGGAATCTCGATAGAGATGCCCGCTGGGGTATATGCTAGGATAGCTCCCAGGTCAGGGCTAGCCGTGAAGAACAGGATCGCTATAGGCGGTGGGGTCATTGATCCCGACTACGACGGAGAGATCAAGGTCATCCTCTTTAATCATGGGGATGAGGACTTCATCGTAAATCCTGGGGACCGCATTGCGCAGATCGTACTGGAGCGTGTTATGCTCATCGACGCGTCGATCGTCCCTAGGAAAGCCAAGCGGGGAACCGATAGGGGATCCGCGGGTTTCGGAAGCACTGGTATAGCTGCTGCTGCCCCTACGATTGGATCTGATGGAAAGACCTTTGAGTTCTCTATGCCCAGGGGGGAGATATCCCTTCTCATCGGCCAAAGAGCTCGGGTGTCTTTCCTCCCTTGTATGCTTGTGTCGCTAGGCCAGTGAACAAGAAGGAACAAGCTGGGAATGCCAAGGCTAAGGCCGCTCTTCAGAAGGAGTGGGACAAGTTAACTTCGCAAGGATGCTGGGACTTGTCAACTGTCCAAGAGTGGCATGATGTTGCGGCCAAGGCACGTAAGGAAGGGGAGAAGATCCATGTTGGTAGGATTTTCGACATTTGTGTCGAAAAGAATCACGAGCTGCCGGAAGACGATCCGAATCGCAAATATAAAGGGCGAGTCGTGTTCGAGGGATGTTTCGTCCGTGATGAGATCGGGCATTGGGCCCTGTTCTCCGAGAACACCTCCTGCCCCGCTACTATGGCGGCGGGTAAGATGGGTGATGCTCACGGGTTACTCCCAGGGAATCTTCTGGAAGTGAGTGATGGGGAGTCTGCGTATACTCAGGCCCGCTTGAAGGGAAAGAAGACTTGGGTGAGGATTCCTCGTGACCAGTGGCCACCTGAGTGGTTCGACGGCAGCGGAAATCCCAGATATAAGGATCCAGTCGTTGTCCTCGTGCTCGCACTATATGGACATCCGGACGCTGGTACCTTTTGGGAACAGCACTGCGAGGCAATGCTGAAGAAAGTCGGATACGTCAAGGTGAAGGATTGGGCCAGCGTGTTTAGGCATGAGGAGCTCGACCTCTTCCTTGTCGTGTACGTGGATGACTTCAAGATGAGTGGGCCGGCGAAGAACATCGCAGAAGGATGGGCGCTGATCTCGAAGGTCATCAAGATGGAGGAACCAAGGCAGCTCAAGAGATATCTTGGCTGCGAGCACGAATTCACGCAACAGGTGGTCAAGGGTCACTTTGACCCGAGACTGGCGTGGACGGTCGGCAATCCTCCTGATAAGGAGCAACCCGACTTGAGGTTTGGTCCAGAGGGGTTACTCTCTAAGGACATCCCCAAGCCGGAAACCACGATAAGGTTCATCAAGTACAGCGAGAGCAGCTTCATGCAGGCGTGTGTCGATAGATACATTGAGCTGTGTCAGGGAAAGTACCCGAAGAAGCTGCAGAAGGTTGAAACTCCGTTCCTGGACGAGAGCAAGCCGGAGTTTGACGAGAATTCCGTCAATCCTGAATTTGACAAACTCTTCAACCAGGCGATGGACATGGAGACCGTCAATGCGCAGCCAGGATGCCTCGGAAATGACGCGGCGGCGGTGCTGATGAAGGTTCTCTACGGGGCTCGGATGGGCAGGTATGACCTGATTCGTCCCGTGCAGGCGTTAGCCAGCCGGGTCACGAAGTGGAATCATCTGTGTGACCGCAAGCTCCACAGGTTAATTTCATATGTGAACTCTACGCTCGACCTTCATTTGTACGGTTGGGTGGGCGATAGCCCAGAGTTCATTGAGTTGGTTGCTTACTGTGATGCGGATCTGGCTGGGGATCGTACTGATTCCAAGAGCACGTCGGGAGTGCTTATTTGTCTTGTGGGTCCTAGGACCTACATGCCCATCACTGGAGTAAGCAAGAAACAGACTTCCGTTTCGAAGTCGACTCCTGAAGCGGAGATTGTTGCTCTCGACCATGGAGTGTCTAAGGAGGGAATGGCATTAGCTACCCTCTGGCAGCACGCTATTGGGAAGGGAAAGGAGACCCAGCCGTTCATTATCAACGTGCTGGAGGATAACGAATCGGCGTGCCGGATCGTTATAACTGGGAATAATCCCAACATGCGCTATATGTCAAGGACGCAGCGCATTGACATCTCGTGGCTCAACGAACGTTTTAATGATGGAATTTTTCGGTTCGTTGCGTGCCCGTCTCACTACCAAGGTGCAGACATTTTCACTAAGGCCTGCATTGACAAGGTCGTGTGGAATAGAAATCTGCACACTCTTGGTATGTTCCTGCCGGGATACCTGCAGGAATATTTGGCCCAACCCACCCAACCCTGTCTTAAGCCCCCTGCCGCTCCTGGACTGCCCCCGCTTAGGGGGGTATGCATGGAATCAGGTGCAAAATCCGGTTTCAATCGGCTCATGGAGAGGTTACTCTCTGAGTACGAGGGAATCGTGATTGACGAGGAAGAAGGGGGGAAAAGATGCGAGAAAACTATTATTGCGGATCAGGCGATAGCCGATGTTCTTGCTTATAGTGATCTTTGCAGGGTTGTCACGCTTCAAGTTGCTCCTGGTTACAGGAATCACATCATACGATCTGGTAGGATTGAGGGCGATAGCCTTTGTTATGTTGTGCTTGTTCTTAATGATCTTGCACCCGATAGGGTTGATTCCAGGACTGGGAAGTGGGGGCAGACCAGAAAGCTTAGGGATAGGACCGATGCTGCCGTTAGGCAAAGGTTCAACTTGGCTTGTGATGCTCGAACCAGTGGATGTGTTCCGATCATTCTCTACCGACCTAAATGCAACATCTTGAAGGAAGGTGAGGTTGAAGGAATCGCCACCACGCATGGGTTCGATTGCAGGTCTGTTTGCGCATGCCAATGTGGTCTCAAGAGACATGGGGTCGTGTTTAGGTGCTTCTCTTCTAAGTCTTTCAATTCTTTTTGGAGTACTTGCAAGATGCGAGGAGGGGATACTCTCTCTCAGCACGACCGATTGCTTGCTGTTGGGAAGTGGTTGAACAACTTCGTTGCCGCGTAGCTTTGCTTGATCAAGCTGGCTCACCCCGCGGGCAACCGCACCACATTCACAGGCGACTCAATGCGCATACTGACCAGAACTAAAGCATGAGGCAGATATGCCTGTCACTAAGGTTTTTCTTCTGCTTCGTGAAGGACGGATTCAGTCAATTATTCATTTTCTAGGTTCTTGTTCTAGGGAGAGGGTCTCTGGCCGATAGGCTGAGCCTTCTAAGGGACAGGGGGGGATTCTGGCCGTAGGCTGGGTTCCCGGTTCCTCCGTGGTTCTGTGGCCGGTGGCCCGAACCTGCTGACGCATGGCGGCAGCTGGCGGAATGGGCCTGGGGCGCTGCATGGCGACGCCTCCGCGGCCGTCCTGGGACCTGGAGATGGGGCTGGGTATGGAGAAGCCGAAGGCTGTGGCCGGTTGTTTGCTTGCGGGATACCGCGAGTGGACGGTTAAGGGGTTTAAGGGACAGGATCCGAGGCTCACCACGATTGATCCAGATATGGAGAAGGCTGATCAGCTGATTGAGGATGACAGCGCCGCGAGGTTCGATGAACTGGTTGGCAGAGTGTCCCACATCAGCAAGGACAAGCTCGACAAGTCCCACATGGCGTTGCCGGACCATGAAAAGCTGCTCCGGTACCGAGCGGTCAGGACTGCTGCGATAGTGGCGGAAATGAAGCGCCGGGGAGTGGAGGTTACGGAGATGAACGCCGTACACTTGGCGGCCATCTTATGCGCTGCGGTTCCGACGGACCCTGCTTTCTTGCTTCCTTACCATGCCGCATTCGTGCTTGAGGAGAGCATTGAAAGTGGCGCAAGTGCGCTATTCATGGATAGCAGTACGGAGCCGGCAGCTGAACCCTGCGGCGGGATGTGGGCGGGAGACCCAAAAGCCTGGCCGGAGTGGAAGACGGTTCACCAGCAGACGGCCTTGGTAAAGGCGGTCGCTGATCAGGCAGAGGCGGCATTCGGAGATCACCCTCTGTATAGCGGAGATGATTTCGGTGATGCGGAGCACCATTTCAACGCACTCCGTGCCTGGATGAGCGAGAGGCCGAATGCATTGTTCACTCCTCCGGAGCTGGTCGTAGACGCGATGATGCTGACGGAGGGGAGAAACAGGGAGGAGATCGTTAGATGTTCCTCGGGACGGAGGCTATCATCGGTCCCGTCGGTCAAGAAGTTCGCGACGGCTGATAAGCCAGGAATGCGGGGGTACCTGCACGCAATGGGGCAAATGTCAGGTGTGGTCACCTCCTTGCATGATGCCATTGACTGGGACCATAGACAGGTGTTGAGGATCTCGCCTAAGAACCCGGCGAGTGCCACTGATGTTGAAATTGGTCCCGATGACGGATGGGCATTCTTCGACTTGGCCATCAATTTCAAGGGCCAGACGGATACTGAGAAGGTCCTTATCCATGGAACTTCGCAATCCTCATTGTGGAGCACTCTGGGTGGCATGCAGGTTACTGCGTCCACCGCGAGCGATGAAGCGGTAGGTGTATGGACGTCTCTAAAGGCGGTCGAGGCCCTGGGGTACAGCACTCTGTCGCACTACGGTCAGAACACGTGGGCGAGGGTCGCGATTTGCATCGCGCAGCCGGACGAGTCTGAGAACCTGTTCAGCGACAATCCCCACCTGAAGGGCGTCAAGAGAGGGGCCCAGCGAGTGTTCCCGAACGCGAGGCTGGGGATCTGTGGAATCTGCGTCAAGCTTGAGAAGCCTGCGGCAGACTCACAATTTGTGGAGCTATGCAACTCAGGGGGCGATAGCACCCTGCAGTACTACAACCCGTTCGTGGAATGGAATCCGCATGCTCCATCGGTCGTGTGGGCTATGCACAAGTTCTTCCCTGAGAACTACATGGGACCGATAGGTCTATCCGTTGAAGAGGAGAACATGCGTGCTGCTCCAGGGACCCCCCAGGCTGCCGAGGCGGAAGGTGGGGCGCTATACGCCAGGATCGTGCCGAAGTCGAACATGCTTGAGGCCATCCAGGGCGAAACGTTTGAGATCACCCTCACGAAGGGATACCTCACCGAGGTCAAGGATGAGGCAAAGGCCGTTGGGCGGGGAGCGCTCTTCCCGAGGGAGCTTGAGTGTTTTGAGCAAGCTAGGAAGGTGATGCGCCTAATCAGGAGTGGAAAGGTCGTCCCGCCAACAGTGGAGCTGCCGAGGGGAGGATACTCCCGTGTGGCGGTTGATTCTGTTCAACTGGAGAGGCAGTGGGACGCATGGGCAGCTGCCGTGTTAGCGGATGTGATGCTGTCTATCTACCCATCCATCGTGCTGCACGAAATGAGTCGCTATCAAGACAAGATGGTAATCTTGCTTCGGTGTTTGGCGGCTAGTGGGACAGGAGCTGCGGTGAGGATTGCCGCGGCCTTAGCGGCCGGATACGGTCCTCCGGTGTTCAGAGAGGAGTCCGCGGCTCCGGATGCGACTGTGTTCTACCTGCTGGATCAGACGTTCAACACTGCATCCACGAAGAACAAGAAAGGGATGGACCCAGCAACGTTGGCGGAGGACATCCTCAAATGTAGGACAAAGAATGATCGGTTGAGGGGTTCCCCGGATAGCCGGCCGTTCAAGAACTATGAGGTGCATTACGTGACCAGTGCTCGTGATAACGAGGAGACATCCCTTCGGATGATGGTCGACAAGGCGTACGAGCTGATGGACAAGCGGGCGGGAGACTGCGTCCAGAAGTACAGTAATGCGGATGCCGCGAAGTACGACCTGTACGTCTTTGGTCTCCGTGGCTCCTACCTGTATAAGTGGGAGAGGAACGCATGGAGGGCCAGAAGCGACGCGGCAACCGTGTGGAGTAAGGACGTGGATTCGCTGGTCGCGCTCTACAACAAGGTTAAGGTGATGGTTTGCGGCCCCGGGCGATCGTTAGATCGAGAGGGCGACCAAGGGGTTCACATGACAAAGGAGATCCAGTATAGGATGGGTGATCTTCGAGCGAATTTGATCCCAGTGGTCTCAGCAGACGCCGTGTCATGGGGGAGTGAAGTTGACAGCTACGGCAGGAATCGGCCAGTCCAAAGAGCATGGGCTGTGGTGCCGGCCTATCTTGCGGCTGTCCTGGACTTTTACTCCCTGACTAGGACTACGTGGCCTGGTTCCGTCACGTTGCACATCAGGGACAACATCCTCAAGCTTTTGAAGGAGGGTACTTCTTCGAAGATGGGTGATGGCGGATCGATGTCTGAGTCCGAGGACGTCGATATGACAGGTGCCGCTCAGGGAGGACCGCCGGTAGGCGTAACCCCCGGTGGGCAATCGTCTGACGCAGGTCAGCGTGCGGAAGGTCAGACCGCTGCCCCGAAAGCACCTCCTAAGGCGTTAGTCACGAAGGAGATGCTGGCATCGGCGAGACCAAAGTCTCCGCCGAACCCACCTCGGAGTCCGAGGGTTTCTTCACCTCAGGTCACGGCAACCGAAGTTGGGAATCGGTGGTCATCGAATCTTCGGACGCCTAGAGCGACGATTGAGGAGGAGAACACGGGTGGCTCCACTGAGGTCGATGATCTCCTACCCGATAGGGAAGGGGTCGATCTCCCTACGGATACCTTCAATGATGGTGAGGGTCCGACCGAGGATGAGGTGTTAGAGTTCACCGGAGACGTTGAGATGGAGCCGGAGAAGGAAGCCGAGGTTCCCGCTGTAGGTGAGGAGGAGACTCCCGGTAGGGAAGCTGAGATACCTCAGGCCACCACGACTACGACTGAACCGTCGGTGGAATCGTCTGCGGCAAAGAGAGCGGCGTCGCCCGTTAGGGAGGAACGCAGGGCTCGAGATCATGTTGGTGCTCCGAAGAAGGAGGAGGCGTCGGGTACGATTGGCCCAGGTGTGCCGGTATCCTATGCTCCCAAGTACACGGACGATGACGGGGACTTGCGGGATACTGCAGCGACCCCGAAGGCGGCTTCGGCCCAGGAGTCTCGAGGGGGCATACACAATTATGCGAACACGCCGTACCCGGAGCATGTGGGGGAAGCACCCGAGCTGAAGTCAGCAGAGGTTCGGCATCATCGTGAGCATAGTTCATATCTGTCTACAAGGGGCTCACGGACCTCGGCGAGACCGGCGGAGAGCAGATCCAATAGGAGGTTCATCGTTCAGCATATCCTGGCCAGGGAGGCTGGTGAGCCTTTCATCTATGCCGTGATCAGGAACAAGGCAATCACTCAAGAGCGGGTTACCGCGGAGGAGTGGAGGAAGGCAAACGAGACTAGCCACATTGTGTTCCCTAATCGCGATAGTGAGTGGAGTGCGGTGTTGGAGCGAGCCGTGCATAACGATTACATGTACGGGGCGTTGGATGCTTCCCGAGCTGCTGGGAGGATCGATCAGGAGTACATCAATCCTCGAGATCGGAAGTCTACGCCGTGGGGTGATCAACAGTGGAACATGAAGAAGGTGGCGTCCGAGGCTGCCCACATCCCGTTAGGGATGAGGCAGGACATTCAGGCGAAGTACCATCATGGACGAGCACCTCCGGGGGACTGGGCAGATATGCCCGATCGGGATGATTACATGGTTCGTGGTGTCGTTAGTGACCCGAACCGCAGGGCGTATGATTGTCTCCGAGCGCCGGGAGTGAGGGCTACCTTGCTGAACGCGCAAACGGGTCAATGCATTCCGTTGGATGATCCGACCTGGGTGCCGGAGATTGCGTCATCACACCTGCTGGTGGGGACGATCACTGCGATCGCATCGCATGTGGACTGCGCCCTTGGGCGTGCATGGCGTATGCCAATGTTCCATCCTCAGCTGATGGCGGCAACGGCGATGCTGGAGAAGTTGCAGAAGTACTTCAACGCGCTGAACGAAGCGGTTCTAGGGAAGCGGTTGGGGACTGCGCCTTTCAGCATGATTGCCGGTCACCTTGCTCCGGAGTTGCGGACTATCCCGACGAGGGAGCAGATGCCCGACACGCTGGCGCAATCTGCGGCTGAGATTATGCTGTCTCATGTGTCGGCATTGTCCCATTCAGGGTCTACTTCCGATAGGAAGGAGATCCTCGATAGGGATGGGCTCCCGTTCGGGAAATCATGGTTCGAAGATGACCCTGAAGGAGCCACTTGGCCTGGGCACCACATGGCTGGGGGTGTCGCTGTCCCGCTGAAGCCGAAGACGAAGATCGTGTGGGGAAAGCGACCACATGTAGATGACGAGGGCGACGTGGATCCTGGGGCGAGCTCTTCGGGGCAACCGAGGACCGAGCCGGCCCCCGATAGGGGCGTCGGGTCAGGAAAGGATGATGATGTGAATCTTCCTGACATTGGGAAACTGTCCGTGACGGAGAAGAAGAAGGACGACATGGACGTGGATCAGGAAGGCTCCAAGAAGGATTCCGCCGGGACAAAGAAGCCCACGCCTCGGGGTACTGAGGCTGGGAAGGCAGACCCGAGTGGGATCACCAACTTCAAAGGGGCTACCTTGGAGGAGTACCGGAAGACTGCTCCTGACTATGAGTACAGCGGGGAGGGAGACGATCGGAGGATCCTTCCCAAGAACACTCCGATAGACATGGAGAAGTCGTTGCCAGCCGAGGTAGCGCTCTTGATTCCGAGAGCAGTGGCTACGCAGAAGGAGGCTGAGGAAGCCGAGAGGGCAGCGATGGAGGCCATCCGCGGGGACTATAGGCTTCCGGACGTGGGTCAAGAAGACAGGGAGAAGGTTGACCCTTACACCGTGACGGATGAAGACTTGGCTGCGTCGGTAGACGCGTTGACTAGGAGGTTGAGCAACATGCCTGAATGGTCGGGCAATCTGATCGACCCTGCGAAGTCTGCTGAGCTAGTCGCGGCGAGATGGGGCGGAAAGGCGAGTTATGACAAGCCTGAGGCTCCTCTGACTGAGGCTGGGATGAAGAGTGCGTCATTGGAGGATCGTGCCTATGCCCTGTCGCAGCTGAACCAGATGGTGAACTTCCACAAGAAGCACCTATGCTCTGGGCGAGGAGCGCCTATGGTAAGTGCAGCTGCCCCCAGTGGACCCTTTGCTCCTGATCAGTTGGATGATAGCAGGAGGTTCAGACCTAGTGAGGCGGCGAGCAAGATGACCTACAATCTTGTGGTCCTGGATGGGAGGAAGGATTATCTTGCCGATAGGCGGGAAATCAATCCAGAGTTGAGGGAAACTGGGGTTATCCCTGATGAGGCCGCTACGTGCCAGATTGTGGTTCCCTCGAAAACAAGGTTGGGCGACTACCTCCCGAACTACGAGGAGACCGCGGGCACCGTTGCAGGGCGGGAGGCGGCTAAGGAGCTGATGAGACTGCTCTCGTGCGATTTCGAGGGTCTGGTCATCAACTCGAAGAGAGTCTCGGAGTTATTCGAGGAGCGTGTGCTGAAGGAGACCGGGCGTGAGGCTGGAAACTGGGTGAAAAGTGACCAGGCCATCTGGTTCCTGAAGGAGATCTCGGGTATGGAGAACGCCGAGATGTCGTGGAAGTTCTTCATTCCGACGCTCAAAGCTTTCCCGATAGGGCAAGTCGAGGCGATGCTCATGGTCATGTACGACGGGAATGGTGTCCTCCTCAAGGAGAGCACTAGGTTGGTGGCCATTAGGCACACGCGGATCGGGCGCGACATGAGTTACAGTGCCGTTAGGCAGAGGTACACTCAGGAAGATGCACCTGGCGGATCTCTGATGTACGAGATGCATTGGAATGAACTCCCCATGGTGGGGTACGTCGTCATGAAGTTCTCGGACTTTAGGAAGGCGGTTCAGCTCCAAAGGGTGAGGCGAAACGGAAAGGCCATGATCGAGATATTGATCACGAGGCCCGATGTGTACGAGACCATTGGAGATGGTAGGCAGGATGAGGGCCTGATCCCACTTGTGGGAGCCATGGCGCCGGATGCCGAGGTATCGCCTTCGTGGTACGTCAGAGACAGGCTGCGGAACTACTCGGGTAGGTACGTGGTGGTAATGGTGGACCTTCGGGTGCACTGGTCCTTGGTTGGGCCCGTGTTTTTGACGAGGAGGAAGACCCTAGCCGTTCGGAACGAGATCCACATGGGAGCTTGGAAGGCGGCATACATGTACGATGATTACACGATAGTGTACCATCGGGCATGGGACTATGGTGACTTCACCCCCGTTAGGGGGGAGCACAGGCGATCGCGGGAAGAGGTCAGGTTGAATGTGACCACCACGTTCTGTTTGAGGTGCGCGGAGATGACGCCAAATGGGATGCATTTGTGCCCTGGGTGTGCGCTCCCGGTCTTTTACCCGAACTTTATCCCCAACGCGGAGGAAAATGGATTCGAGAGGTGCCTCATCGTCCCGGAGTGGGTGAGGACCATGGGGCAATTCAAGCCCAGGAGGATTCCCTCCGAAGTGGTCGGAGTCATCAAAAGGAACTTGATTTCCTATTCGATGGCGTCTGATCTGAGGATGACGGTGCAGAGTGGCATCAGACTGCCCCCTTATCTTGGTGAAGACAAGGGAGGAGTTGACACGGCGTGGGATGAGCTGGCGAAGGTGCTCTTCCAATTCTCCTATGTGTCGGGGATTTCGGCCTCGGATGCGTTCGTGGAGAAGTGGGTGGCGAAGCACCTGATTTTGACCAACCAAGTCGATAGATTTGAGTCGGTCACGGTGTACTTCCGGGCTAACCCGAGGCACGCTGCTCAGTGGGGTAGGCGTATGACGACTTCCGTTAGGAAGTTTGCTCGCCATGACACGTACTTGTCCTTCTATATTCCGATGGCATACGTGATTGGCTCCGCGGCTGGTCATCTGACCCCATTGTATCCGACCCATCGGAAGGACGTGGACATCCTGGAAAGTCATGCATTGATTTCGCAGCTCAGGCAGTACATGGTGTCGGGGACAGGGTATGATGAGAAGAAGAGGTTGAAGGAGGCGATAGCCAAGGTGCAGAAGGCGATCAGTGCCGGACAATCGGAGCCTCCCGCACCCTTCCGGGACCCATTCGTCTACGTCAGTGACGAAAGGGTGAGGACGGTTCTTGATGGTCGTCAGCCCGAACCATTAGACGTGGACATCGAGGGACTTCAATCGGTGCATCATGCTGCGCCGGGTCCTGGTCCCAAGCAGGAGCCGGTCACCAAGGGCGGAAAAGGAAAAGGGAAGAAGGGAGAAAAGGGCGGTAGTCCTTCCGGCCCACCACCGAAGTCGGGTGAAGTGCCAGGCAAAGGATCTGGGAAGGGCGGTAGCCCATCTGCTCCAAAGGCAAAAGCATGCTGGACCAGCTCCGATGGAGGTTGATGCAGCTGCGGCTCAGCCGAAGAAGACTTGGGTCGCGATAGCGGTTGAAGGGGCCCGGCCGAGTGCGAAGGCTAAAATGACCTCGGTTCCAAAGGCCGAGCCAAAGGGGAAGGCCGCTTCAGCGTCTGAGGCGAAGAGTGCTCCGGCTCCAAAGGCTGAGGCTAAGAAAACGAAGCAGGCCGAACCGAGAGTTGAGGTCAAGAAGGAGAAGGTAGGCGGAGACGACGCTCCTGGCGGTAGTCGGGGGTCGGCTGAAGGGCAGAAGAGAGAAAGGAAGTCCCGTTGGGATCCTGACGAGACTGTGAAGGAGTCAACGAAGCGAGAGGCATCGACGAGGCCTGATGACGTTGACAGCAGACCAGGTGCGGCAGCAAGAGAGGCTAGTGGAGATGATCTTCACTCCGCGCTTGGCAGATCTTCGGCAAAGGATGCGGTAGCGCCTTTGACGGCCTCCAAGGCGATGGCAAAGAAGCCTGAAGGCGGGGAGATCCGGTTGCAGTCTGCTGAGCGGGCTGCGGCGAGCCCGGTGGAGGGTCACTTCCTGGTGCTGCCTGAGGGTTCGGTGGTGGACGCTTTCTTGTCGATCTCCACCAACAGAGTGCTGAACAAGCAAGTCAGGGATTTCATCAGAAATGGTGAGGACGCGTCAGCACTGGAGGCTCTCAACCAGATCGTGACGAACTCTCGCTCTGGGAGGAGGCGTAGGGAATCGGATGTTTCCCGTACTCCTTCTCGGAGGTCCGTTAGGACCGTGGACACCAGGGATTCCAGAGAGTCGAGAAGGCGCAGATACCGTCCGCGGCGCGAGGATGATCGAGACCGGAGGAGGGACGATGCTCGTGATCGTCGTGATGATGATTCACTCGATCGGGAGCGAGATCGAAGGCGAGATGATCGCAGGAGATCCGAAAGGGATCGTGATAGGGACCGTGCGCGGGGCGGACGTGACCGGAGGAGACGTGACGATAGCCGGTAGGCTGAGTCACGAGGATTGCGGCCGATAGGCTTGCGTCCATTCTCCAATGGTCGGCGCGGTGCGGAGGTGGTGATGTTCCTCCCGGACCGCTGAGGCGCGGAGGTCATGTCTCTCCCATACCGCTGCTGGGCTGCTGGACGTGTTCATCAGGAAGCAGTGTGAGTGAGAGGGAAAGCAAACTGATGGGGGGTTACTCCCGGGTTTGCGGAACTCAAGCATTTTTCAGGTACGCATGGTCAGGAGTACCTCTTGCCGTTAGGCGAGGGTACTAATGGACATACGTTATCTTCTATTTCATGGCTTCTGATAAGAATTAAACTTCTTGCATTGTTGATGCAAACAGTTGTGACCTAGTGTCGTCATGTGGACCTTTCCACAAGGTATGTTGGACAACGTTACCCCGATTAATTCGGGGTGGTGGCGGGAATTTAATGCCCGGGATGTCGCGCAACTGCCTTTGTGGGTTTGCTCCACCGCTGACGGCGGTAGTGTCCAGCTGTTTGCGGACACATGCGAGCAGTTAAATCCTATCAGTAAATGGCACGCTCCACCCGTCATATGACGGGCTCCTCGTGAGGGGGGTGTGATTAGCCATGGTTAATATCATCATCAGGGACGTCGCGTTAGTGACCGACCTGTGGTGTTTTGGCTCAAGTTTTGGGTTCCGTCGCGCCTCGAATGGGCGTCGCCGAACCCCTGCGTCGACCGACGGCATCTCGGGGGAGAAAGAGACCTCGGGCCGCCGCCAGGTTGGTAGGGACCAGTCGTGCGGCCTGTTGTCGACCAAGGTTGCGGGTTAACCCTTTTCTTGTTTGGTTTGTTTCCTTTTGGTTGTTGTTCTCTGGTGTGTGGGAAACCCTGATCTTTGGGACCGGGGATTGGTTTGCTTTTGGGGAACCTTTCTTTTGTGGCTTGTTTACCCCAACTTACCCATTGCCTGGGCACAGGCTCGTGCCCGAATCACAGTTTGACATAATTTGTATTTTTCAAGAGCTCCCTGTTCAACACCTAGGCTTTTACTCACCCGTTGAGCTGGCACAGCGACGTAGCATATTGTTTCTCGAGAGGGTTTGCATGCATTGTGGCTTGGCTCATTTAGTTGAGTTGGCATCCTGGGCACCGTGCCCCCGAAAGCTTTTTATGTGAGTCTTAGAATGAGTGAGGGGGGCCGCAAGTAAGGTGTGACCTGGGAACGTCAAACTTTAGCTGGGCGGATCCAACTTCGCCAGCTTGTTTCGGCCGCCCGCCATTCGCCACAACAGGTTGCAAGTGAATCGGAGCTGGTACATGACAGGGAGTTCCTATGAGTCCCGAGGAATCCTGAAGCTGCTCCGTGGTTCCTTCTGGCATTTCCGGGTATGGTTTTGGAGGTGCGGATGTTTTTTCTGCAGCTGATATGTCATCTGATATGTAAGTGGAAAAAGCAAATAAGCGCCCTCCTACCCCATACCTGGAAATGCCCTATGAGTCTAGAAGTCCATGGACGTTTGAATTTGATCAGCTTTAGGTTACGGGGCCGGAAAGAACTTGAGTGTTGGGAAAGCAGAAAGCAGACACACTTTCCAAGAGGGAAATGCAACCATGGCCTGGTGAGGTTAGGTAATCTAGTTTTCTTTTTTGCAGCAACGCCAAGGATTGAACTGCGGCATCTCCTGTCCTTTTCCCAAGGCAAGAACCCCTGAGCTCATGTCTGGCTTGGCTCTTTTGGAAAAAGCTTGAACCGCTAACTAAACACATTTCGATTTGTGCGGGGCCAAGGCCAGGGTGAGGCTGTCTAATTTGGGTCCAGCCATTCGTTGTCCTGCTTGGCTCAGGGTGCGCCTGGAGGAGGGTGCCGGGCTGTATGAAGTTCAGCTGGGCGAGGGCATGAAGGCGAGTGCGGAGCGATTTGCGTTTCTAGTCCAAACTGGCGACGGGTAAACGGCTTGGTTTCATTTGCAGTAGAACGGTTTGGGTTGGGGTTGGCTCCCAGTCTGATGACAGAGATCCCCGCCCTAAAGACATGTCTCAGAGGACCTTCGAAAGACATGTCTCAGAGGACTTTCTGTTGAGGATCCAAAGCCTTGCAAGGCCCATGGCTCTCCTCATGCCAAACAACGGGATGTCTTGGGGGCAGTCTGTTCACCAAAGGGCCACAGCAAAACCCAGACTCAAGCAGGCAGAAGGATGGAGCTTGAGCATAGGACACGGCTTTTCCCAAAAGGAATAGGTGTAGTGTCGCATCCCTTTTTCTTTGGGGGAACTTGGCTGAGAATCCGGTTGCTTTTCCCGGTGTTGCAATTTGTTTAAGGGCTGTTGGCCTGACACCTTGCAGGTCTCGCTGAATATGCGGGAGGTGGAGCAGGCTGGCATAGATCAGGAGGGGGAATGTCGGCTTAGTCCTGTGAGGCCAGGGAACTGTTTCCATTGCTGTCATCTTTTCTTGTTTTTGGGCTGGCAGGGTGCGCTTGGCCCCAGCCTTTACAATGAGGCGGCACCCTGTTTGGTGGGCATTGCAAGGCCCCTCGCATTGCAGTTTCACAGCCAGAGCGAAGCTTGACAAGATACCCCATATGACATGGAGGCGTT
Source organism: Effrenium voratum (assembly GCA_963377175.1). NCBI lineage: Eukaryota > Dinophyceae > Suessiales > Symbiodiniaceae > Effrenium > Effrenium voratum. Next base: position 1,527,620 of record CAUJNA010003705.1, on the reverse strand, counting down.
TCGAACTTTCCGAGAGACGATGGAAGGTTCCTCAAAAAGCTTAAGTCAACAGATAAGCAGCTGCCCAATCTTTGGCCAGATTCCTGCTGAGGCGAAGGGAGGGCAAGTTGCTTGGGGTCACGTAGCGACGGGATGGCCTCTCGGTTTCTCCATTGGATGGTTGCCCTTATAGTTTTGGCTTTCTTCCATGAAGGCACCAAGGGCGTGCATGAAAGTTCCGAGGATTCTTCCTCAGTCTTCGAATCAGGATTGAATCTCTCGAACGCTGCAGGACCTACCGGGCGCAAAGGAGGAGAAGGATGATGTGTCGGCCTGGGCCCCCAACACGGGCGCACACACAGGCACGTACGCATATGTGTTTTTGTTTAGATCTTGATATGGATGTATGCGGTGCACATTGGCTTGTACCTATACTGGCCCAACTTCGATTCTCAGACCCCATCAACACATAGGGAAACCCATGTATGTTCAAGCAACAGTTGTGTGTTCCCAGCCATAAGGCCGGTTTGTGCGGCTTGAGCCAGAGACGAAATTGTCGAGAGGCGTGCGTTGACCATGGCATCCAAGACACCTTCGCTCAGACCCCAACGAGCCTCCAGTTCGCGGCGCTTGGATCACTTGGGAATCCAGCAGCTTTTGCTACCTTCAGGTCCTTGATCTTCAGATTGAGAGGAGCCTCTCAATCTGAAAGGGGCTTGATGGACGAATGAAGGTGAAGGAGATGCTGCGGGAAGTTCGCACTTATCTATTTCTCAGGCTGTTTGGCTGGGGCTGCTTGGGGTGGGCTCAGTGCATTTGACCTTGGTTCGTCCTAGCCTTTTTGCACTGCTTCCCCAGATGTGTTTTCTTCCAACTGGGGACTTGTTGTTTTGTTCCAGCTTTGATTGAAGCAACCCCAAAAAAGGCACTCTTAACAAGACGCACCCAAACAAGACAGTAACGGCTACAATTTGGGGGGTCTCAAACTTATTCTGAGGATGTCATGTTTTTGGTTTGGGGGGCGTCTCTCTCTGTCTCTCTCCATGGAGGGAGTCCCCGAACAAATCCGAGGGGCTGACTCCTCCAGTCCTTTCTCGCAGGCCAGCCATCGGCATCGAGTGGCGCAAGCCTCGGAGCCGCGATAAAAGGGTGAACTGGGCTCCTAATTGGTCTTCCTTGGGCTCAAACGCCACTGTTTGGCCCCCCAAGTGTGTTTTGTTGTCCTGGAGGTACAGCGAACTTGCCTCTAAGCAAGTGTTTGTCGTCTATTTTTGCCGTTCGGGCGAGCATCACCTTCTCAGCCAATGTAAGGCGAGTCTCCTTGCGGATGGGGAGCCCGTTTTTGGTATCACAGAAATCTAGGTCAGTTCCCAATCCTTGCGCTGGATGGTAGTGGTTTCCAGTGTTCCACGTTGGATCCCTACAGAATGAACACGGGCGCTATGTCATCCCACACCTTTTAGGAGCCCTTTTTTTAAAGATGATTTTCCTTTGAGGGGATGTTTGCGGGCGTGCAATATAGGATCGAATGCAACGAGATCGGGCCCGTCCTTTTTGTAGGGATCCCGAATTCAGGCTTAAATCTCATGCGCCTTGTTTGGTGCAGGTAAAGCTGGCCATTCTGGGACGTATGCGCAAAGGATTTGCCAGTTTTCCACAAGCACATGTGTCAGATTCCAAGCAGCCAGATCCAAACAGAAACATAGCTAATTCAGAAGGTAGAGAGAGAGGGGCTCCAAATTGCATCTACAAACAGGAGACCAGCGCAAATGGGCGCTCTGACTAAAAGGTTGTGGGAAGGGGGTCTCCGACTTTGGTACCAGAAAGTTTTCGCCTAGTGACCTGCTTTTCACTGGTCCCCACGGGTTGGAGGCGGTATCTGCCCGGAAGTACTTGGACGAGCACAAGCTGCTGGGATGGGCCCACAGGTGGGCCAGCGTCTGACACACGCTTTTTCCTACGAGCGTTGAACGGTCTCACCACTCGCGATATGTCCCTTGCTTTTTGTGACTCAACCGCCTCTGCCTCAGTTTGCCAGGATTCCTGCTGGGGTTGTTTGGTTCTCCGAACCCGGGAAAGGTGAAGCCCCCTGGCAAGTTACTGATCGACTCACCAGCCTCCCTTGGACTTTGGACCCAACATGCCACGCCCTGTTGACAAACCAACGCACCTTTTGATGCACATGGGGAGAAACGTTTGGCGACGGTTCGGCCAGGCTCTTCCAGGATTTGATCCATGACCAACCCGCAGACCCCTGGGCTTACATTGACAAGCGCCGGGCTCTCGGCGGAAGGAGGGTTGAAGGTGGTGGTAAGGTTGCCCAAATTGCCTTGGGTGGATTTTTAACCTCACTTGTACTCTCATTCCCCTTGTGGGGGAAAACGGAATTGGGACCCCCACCGCATCCACCAGGCTTAGCCTTTCAGCAAAGTTGCCCAAACAGAAGTGAGCACTTGCCAGTTCTGTTTCAGGCATCCTTCTCTGGCAAACCTGGGACAAAAAGCAGGCTTCTCAGAAAACGATGGGTGACGAGAATTTGTGAATCCCCCTCCCCCGAGCTGCACATGCATCCAACCACGCGGGTGAAGGGCATAGGGGGAACCGCGTTTCGAGAAACAGTTCACTTCGAAAGGGAGTCCTGTTAGCCATATTTTTTTCACACACACACACTAGTGGCTATGAATTTGGTGGAAAACCTCACGCAAATCCTTGGTCGACATGAAGGGTTAGTAAGGGACGACCGTAGCCAGAAATTGGTGTGCATCTCCCCCTTTTTGACTGATTCTTTGCACGGTTTTGGGTCTTTAGTAACTACTACCAGGTTTTGTGACCCAAGCGATGTCCACCAAATGCTGCTCAATTCAACAAAAGTGGGAAGGGCCGGGCCGCTAGGCACTATGGAGGCTCGCCAGGAGGACTGCAAGAAGCCCGAGGCAGGGTTGTGAGTCGGGCGCTTGTTTTAAGCAACCGGCCTGGTACCCCTTGCAGGAAAGCCAGAAGGACACACTCTTTTTTTTTTGGGGGGGGGGTACCCTCACAAATACACAAACCCAGTTGTCTCAACATGTCTAAACTCTAAACAGTTGGTTGGCTTCACCCTGGCCCCCCTTCTGTGAGAAGCGGGAGCCCCCCCCCCTTTCGATGGAGCATTGGGAAGGCCTTCCATTGCAAGCACTGCGGGCCAGTTTTTTGCAATCTGTTTGCGAGCGGTCCGCACAACTTGAGGCGAGCATGTGTTTGGTGGGCTCCCCGCAAGAGTGGCTGACCTGTTCCAACTCGTTTTCCACCGCTACTGGTGGATGAGCTGTCCAAATCGAAACCGGGGTGGCTGACTGGTCTTTTGCCGAGGTGAAGATGATGAGCGAAGCAGAGCTGGAGGCCAGGTGGGCAAGAGGAAGTCAATCGATCGAAGGTTCCCTTTTTGGGTTGTAAACCAACAGACAGTTTTTTTACACATCGTTTGGACACGTGCATTTTCTCACCAAAGTCAAACTTTCTGGGCAAGGGACAAGAAACATTAAAGTTGGCAATCGTCCTCAGGTTGGTATTCAACAAACAGGTCCCGAAGCCAGGAAGCCATAACGAATCTGAGGCTATGAAATGAAAAGAAGGCTGCAAGAGCACACGACCTAAAGCGAAAGCCCAGGAAAAACCCAGGGCCGCAAGCTTTCTGCAAATCTTTCCTCCCGGCAACCCCCCCCACCCCCCCCCCCCTCCCTTTCATACTTTCAACTTTCAACCGAAGTCGCTTTCCGTCATCCAGACTGCCAGTTGCCCACATATCCCAAGGCGGCCTTCCAACCACCGCGTTCTCCGAGCCAACATGCGTGAAATTGGCCAACCTTTACAAGCGTGGAAAGGAGTGGAGTGGAGTGGAGTGGAGTGGAGTGGAGTGGGGTGGAGTGGGGTGGGGTGGAGTGGGGTGGAGTGGGGTGGAGTGGGGTGGAGTGAGGTGGAGTGGAGCGGGATGGACCGGGTACTCTTGCTTTGGTTGAAGCCAGAGGTCAACTGGCAAGAGCGATTGCTGACTGCCGTTGGGGCAGATTTGCACGCAGAGAATCCGCTGAAGAGAGAAAGAGAGAGAGAGAGAGAGCGAGAGAGAGAGAGTGAGAGTGGAGAGAGGGAGAGAGAGATAGAGAGCGAGAGAGAGAGAGAGAGAGAGAGAAGGAGGGAAGTCAGGTGGCTGCATTCTTGTTGTTTTTGTCTTGAGCAGCTGTTTGAATTGGTGCTCGAGCTCTCGAATTCTTTGCTGTTGGAGACGGTGCGGATGTTTGTGGTGTGGGCCTTTGCTCTGACGTGCGTTTGTTGGGGCGTGAAGGAGGAGACAGGGGAAGAGGATTCCCTCACAGCAGCGCTCGAAGATGTGTATGTGGATCCCATGTCAGACGAAGACTTCGACCTTCAGATGAGCCTCTTTGCTGCACAGGGCCATCTTGAAGCGCGTGATGCGGTCAGACCAACCTGCGATGCCGCGGTATTGCAGCCGGTCCAAAATGTTGCAGAGTCGTCTGCGCTTCCACCAGCAAAAGCCAACAATTGCGGGATTACGGGCTCACTGGATCGACCTACTGCCTCTACGCTACCATCACATGGACGTGCAAATGAAAGCGGCCGAGTACTTGACAGAGCAATTAGATGCCTTGGGCCGTGGCGTGCGCCACGCATTTTTTCTGACAGGTGGGCGCGCGATGACTGCTCATGCCTGTCTGCAGTAGTTGTGTGCTTTGCCACACCCGTAGCCTGGCTAAGGGAATGCAGTGGAGCATGGGTGGAAGGGAGCAAGTGGAGTGGAGTGGAGTGGAGTGGAGTGGAGTGGAGTGGAGTGGAGTGGAGTGGAGTGGAGTGGAGTGGAGTGGAGTGGAGTGGAGTGGAGTGGAGTGGAGTGGAGTGGAGTGGAGTGGAGTGGAGTGGAGTGGAGTGGAGTGGAGTGGAATGGAGGGGCGTGGCTTGGCGTGGAGTGGTGTGTTGACCTTCGATGGTTTCTTTCCAAACATATCTGTGATTGGAACAAGTTAAAAGCAGAAGCACATCTGTATGAATATCCGAGTTTGTCGGCACAGAAAGACGCTCGAGGTTGCCGGAGGGGGGGGGGGCTACATCGGTTTTAGTTAGAGTGGGCTTAGCGTGGCATAATGGCAGGCTTCTCAAGCTCTCAAACAAGTATTTTCCATGCTGACAGCTCGAGAAGCCTTGCTGTGAAGGTGTTTTGTCCGGTAGTAAACGGCGCAGATCGTTGCTGCTCTTCGCCCTGGCCCAAATACCCCGCACGTTTGTCAGGCGCTGAAGGCCGGGATTTTCGGGGCCGCGGGCTGGGGCCGGAGCTCGGCGACCTGCGCGCGGTGTTTGCTCAAATTTGCCTTGAGGCAGCCTTCTGGAGCTACCAGTTCTGTAAGGACAGGATCTTTGGTAACCCAACAGTTCTGCGAAACCATTCTAATTCTAAGACTGAACCTTCAAGGGTTGTGGGCGTAGCGATCTCAGATTTCTGGTTTGTGAATTATGCCCAGACGCGAGCCAGAAATTCGAGGGCGGGCGATCTCTGGAACCTTTTCACGTGTTGACTGGTTCTGACCCGGGGTCCAGGCACCAGTTGGATTCTTTTTTATCTCCCCAAATGCGCTGCGCTGGGTTCATGAATGCTGGTTTCTCCCTTTGCTCAACCGACGGTTGCTTGATGATCTGGCTTCGGCCGAGAACCCCCTAAACACCCTCATTCCTGCGATGAGGAAACTTCTGAGAAACGGGGGGGTTTTTTGGGGACGCAATTATGCGTCCGAATGAAAGGGGCCGAGAGAGCGGCGTGCGAGGCTCCAGGTGCCGAGAAGGCGTGGAATGGGAGCTGGGTTCCATTGTTTGACACCCTAAGGCAGGCTTTAACCCCGGGTGGTTCCTTGCGAAAGGGAGAAACGGCAAACAAGAGTGGCTACTAAGACATGTCAGACACGTGTTGTGAATCAAAACCAAAGGTCCATGGCAGCACAAAGGGGGAGTACGAACTATACAGGTGAACAGAATGTTCACCCGTAGGTAAAACGAGCTCACCATGATGAATGTCCTAAAAGCTGTGTTTTTTCTATAGGAGGTGGGGAGCGCTTGGCATAGGAAGGGTTGGGCCATGCTGCGTCTGCATCTCGCGCTTAGCCAACCAAGGTAGATTTAGCCAACCAAGGTAGATTTAGCCAACCAAGGTAGATTGCCCTGTGCTGGCAACATGTAAGCAAAGGCAACCTTGCGCAGGTGATTTGCGACCTCATCCGTGAGTAACATCCTTCATTTAATGTATGTTGTGTTGGTGAGTGATTGGAATCTGCCCAGATGAGTGTCAGTTCTTGACGAACACTTACTGTGCTGGGGGCATCTCCGAGGGGAGAGCCATCAAAATCTGAATCGCATGAGCTTCGACTGACTGTGCGGTCTTACCTTTTGGTTTCCTGAATCCGGACAATATTTTGGCAAGGCAACCCAAAAGGCGATCACCGATCACATTGTGTCTTCCAGACATCAGGTTACTCACAAGAGTTGTTTGCCCAGAGAAATACGGTCAACAACCAGAGCGCGCCAGCCAGGTTCCATGTTTGTCCAAAGCCGCCAACCAGCTGCACGCGCAAGGGTTTCACTGGGTCTATTAAACCAGCATCATGTTTAACCACCGAACCCAAGAAGAAATTCGGAGAACCCCGCCAAGCTCCACCCCGAAAAGTTTGCTTGAGCGCTCCTCAAGCCATTTCCTGCTTGCAGGAGATGGACAGCATCCGCATGAAGGCCCAGAAGGCGCTGATGCGCGCTGCCGAGGCTTGGGGTGTGGGGCAGGGACTGGAATGAGGCAAAGGTGGGCGAATCTTGAGTGAGAAAAGGCCCCAAAAGGCGGCCACAGGGAAGCCAAAGGGATGGGAAATGGGGCACCCTGTTGTATGTTGGGGGGGGGCAGGAACGGGGCGGGGCGTATAAAAAGATGGTGCCCATACTAACCCAGCTGCCGAGCAAGCAGCTGAGCAGGGAAGGGAGGCTGGCTGCGGTACCCGGACAAACTCTTCTTGGAGGGTGAGGGTATGTGTGTGTGTGTGTGGGCATTTTCAGAATGAGGGGCTCCATCCAGGTGGCTCCTTTTTTCCGCATGCCAAAGTGGGGCTCAGGATCTTGAGACAGACCCGGCCGAAGCGCTGAAGGTGCAAGGGCCACAAATGGTTTGTGGGGGTGGGCCCCCACAAATGGTTTGTGGGCTCTGGTGAATGCTTAGAGCTTTGCCAAGCTGGGCCTGGAAAAAGCCCTTGATAGGCCCAAGCCAACCCCAAGCCCACACCAATTCAACCCAAGACCCAACGCCAAGCTTGTTGCAGCCCCAATCAACTCTGCCTGGCTTCACGCCTAGCTTGCTGCGAGCCTCCGAGCCCTTCTGGCTCCTCATCTCCCAGCCAACCAACCAACAGGCCGAGCGACCGACCAACCAACCACTTCCGAGCAAACGCCGCCGTAGGAGCACGATCTTGGCGGAACTTTTGGGTAGACCCCAATTTGCTCAAAAGGGTCAGGTTGTCTCATCATTCAGGACGGGTCGCTGGAGGCAGCGCTCTTCAAGCAGCCAAAGCAAGAGGCCTCACTGGAGGAGCTCCGCCCGAAAGCCCAGACAGGCGCCATTCGTGTCCTCGACATCCGGGAACTGAGGAAAGGCCAAAATTATCCTGCATTTGAATGGGCAGGGAAGCTCTCCAGGCTTTGGTGCCATGGTGAGGTTTCCTCTTTTTGAGGATTATGTTGATGCCATAACTAAATTTCCGGTTAGTCGATGTGCCAGTATGTTTGATGTAGACAGAATGGTCAAGGATCATGATTTTCCCCCAACGTCAATGTCTGCATCATATCGGCGAACTGGTTTGTGACAATAATGCATACCCACAGGACGCATTTTTCAGTGCCATCAGAGTTACTTTGCCTTAGGTCAGCAGGCGGCGGAGATGCTGCTGAAGAGTGCGTCGGACGGCACCTTGGAGAAGGCCCTGGTGGACGCGAAGGGCAAGGAGACGGGCTGAGTCCGCGTGTTCTGAATGGAGTTCAGGGATAAACTGGCATCGTTTCTTTTTTTCCCAACAGCTGAAAGCTTTGGGGTCTCAGCCCAGATAGGCTCTGGGGTGGTCCGGGGCGCCCCTGAGGAAAGGTTCCACCAGGGTTCCACGAGGGTTCCACGAGGTTCTGCGAGGGTGCGAGCACTAAAATGAGCACAGCATGCTGCTGGGGATATCACCTGAGCTTATTTTTTGTGTTTAGGGGCACCAGTCCGCGACCATATGCGTTTTTTGGGGGTGTGTGAATTTCGGTAGTGGACGTCATTTGGGTCCACCAACCCTCTTGTAAGGTGGTTCCCGGTGGAAATCTAAATTTCATTCCAAAGGGGAGTGCGTTTAAAATGAGGGATTCGTTTAGGACAAGGTGTATCCTCAAAACATGGGGGTACTTAATGGCCCGAGAAGGAAACCAAAAGGGGATGGATAACTATTTTCAGTTTTCCAAAGCCCCCCGGTACACAGTTTGGTAACCCCCTTTTTACCCCGCAAATGGCACTGGATGATCCATTCGTGGACAACAGTTGGGGAAGTGGGGAGGCGATGGCTTGCAATCTTGCCATGGAGGCATGCATGAACTGCACGATCCACCGGATGGAAAACACGATTGCATGCCATCTCCTCCCCACTTCCCCTTTTGGTCGGGGAGACCAGAAAGAACCGGCATGCCATTGCCACTTGGAGATTACTTTGCAGCGGGAAATGGTAAAAAGCCCTCCATAGAAACACCGGTTGTAAAATAAACACACACGCCCCAACCGACAAAGAACACACCTAGTAGGTTTTAAGGGGACCAACCGCGGTTACCCCAGTAGCCATCGTTACAACCTACCACTGTAAGTGTTCGGTCTGAAACGAGAGCTAGGTGCCCTTTGGTTGAGTTATTGGTTATCCCAGTTGACGTAAACCGATAGCCCGAAGCCAAACATCCAATTCACTACCCTCCCACCCCTTTCTGCACATCTGCTTTCACCCTGGTGTAATGCATTCTGACCCAGCGGGACAGACCATCTGCTGGCTTTGTAGTGGAAGCCAATTGGGTATGGTTGAAAATAGCTTTAAAGGCAACCGAAGAAGGGACCCACACACACCCATCTTGGAACCCCGACCGATTGCGCAAGGACATGGAGGAACTGCGCGCCGAGGCGGCGGCGGTGCTGCTGGGCGCCGCAGCGGACGGGACGCTGGAGGACGGGACGCCCGAGGGGAACACGCGCTCACCAAGAAGTGGGGATCCGTTGTTTCGTTGTTTCAGGTGTTGGAATGATTGTAGACTCATGAGTTTGCACATTCAGGCAGGGGTAAAGCGAGTTCAAAAATACAGCAGCCCTTTTTATGGGGGATGGTTCTGAATCAGAGTTTGGTATTAGGTTGCAACCTTTCAGCATTGGTGACAAGTGTGCCACGTTGCTCAATCCAATGCATGGCTCTTTGGTGATGGGCGGCGTCCATCTGTTTAAAGGAAGGCCTGGCGGCTTCATCTTCGGAACTCGCAGGCGGTGCTGCGGCGGCGGGCCGGCGGCGGCGGCGGCGAGGCAGAATGTTGGATCATTGAATGGCCGCTGGGTGTGAATCCTGCTTTGGTCTTTAATTGGTTGTGGACATCACCTTTGTGGAGGATTCCTCTTTCCAACATCGACAGGCAGGTCTTTCTTTCGTTTTTGCTTGGGGAAGTCTTCGGCACCCACGGCCATGATCATGATTGGAACCTGAACCTCCCCTTTTGGGATCCACACTAACCTGCCTTCAAGGGTTTCATAGCTATACTCCCTTGCCATCCTGATTAACATGGACACGTGCACGTTTTGGGAAGGCTTCCATGGAATGGCCGAGAAGGAACCCCCCTTAAAGTTGCAGAGTCCTGGATTGTCCAAAGTCAGTTTTAGATGTTAGATGGCGGTTTCGTCCCACTAAGGGTTGTGGATTGGGGACCGGGATCTCCAACTTGAATTGGTTGTGGGCGTGAACCAGGCTTTGCAGCTTGATGGGTGTCGGTTTTTGCTGGTCCTGTATCGATTAGACAAACTCCTACGGTACGCCCCATCAATCCAATTCCAATATACACTTACCGACCGGCGCGGTATTGCCAGCTGCTTATGTGCAACTTCCGCTCACTTTCCCAAGTCCGACATTTTCACTCGAGCCCAAAAGCAGGCAAGGGTGCCGCTCCACTTACGTACTGGCTTGGGGTCGCAGACAAACCAGTGTCCTCGAACGCGCTTCGAGAAATCGACGCCAGGAGTCGAGTGAGCGCTTGCGCCAGCAGGCGGCAGCCACGCTTCTGCAGGCGGCGGCGGATGGCACGCTGGAGGCAGTGCTCAGCAAGAAGCCTGGGCAGGCGGGGTCCATGTGACAAATCCCCACCAGGCACCAGCTAGGGGGCTTTGTCCATCCACAGTATGCCTGGGTCCTACCGTTGGGGGGGGGGGAATAACACGTATGTCTATGTGCATGTGCAAAATTTCAAAGTTGCATATACATTTATATATATAAATATATACATATATATATATATATATGTATATATATATATACATATTTTTAAATAAAAACACATATATATATATATTACACATGCACCCATATTGAAACATATCTATTAATCCATCCTTCCATCCTTCCATCCATCCATCCATTCATGCAGTCATGCATCCGATTCATGCATCCATCCATCCATCCATCAATCCATCCATCCATCCATGCATCCATCCATGACATCCATGCATCCATGCATCCATGCATCCATGCATCCATGCATCCATGCATCCATGCATCCATGCATCCATGCATCCATGCATGCTTGCTCGTCTGCTTTGCCCACGGACTCTAGCTCATCTCAAGGATTCTTGCTTTACGGGGGTCGGCGGCATCAGGCGTCAGCCTGCTAAATCCGGCCACCGGATCGGGCCGCAGGCCAAAGCCCGTTAGGGCTTACCTTCAGGTATAAGGCCGCGCGCCCCATGCCGCCGACCATGAGCGGACCATGCGGGTACGTTTTGTGCTGGGCCCGCCCTTATAAGGGGCGAAGGATTCGCGGATTGGTTTAGGCGATTTTTGCAGCATCTCCCCGTAGCGCCAAAAAACGAGTATTTTTGGGGGGTGCCTAAAACTGGACAACACCCCCAGCATTGATGTTGTGCATGCTGGCGATGCGAAACAATGGGCTAAAGGGGAAATGCAAGGAAACAGGAGTGATTGGAAGTGAACGAAATGAAAGTCAAAGGAATTGCACGAAAATGAAGAGGGCACCGGAGAGAAACCGAGATGCAGGAAAATGCAAGGGCAGAACGTGAAGGGAACCGGACAGCGGGAACGAAAAGGGAAAGGAATGCGAATAACGGAGTCTTCAAGGGAGCTGAAACGGCAGTGAAGTGGAAGGAAGTGAAGGGACATGCTAGGAAACTGTCAGGGAAGACATGCAAAGAAAGTGAAGTTCAAATTATCCCGAGAAGTAACAGGACTTAGAGGGAAAGGAAATGAAAGAACGGGCCCGGTGGCCGGCTGTGTCGCGTCAGCGTGTAAATCCGGCCACCGGACGTGATCGGGCCGCAGGCCAAGCCCGCAGGGCTTACCTTCAGGTATAAGGCCGTGCGCCCCATGCCGCCGACCATGCGCAGAACATGCTCCGACCATGCGCATACATTTTGTGCTGGGCCCTCCCTTATAAGGGGCGAAGGATTTGCGGATTCGTTTAAGCGATTTTTGTAGCATCTCCTCGCAGCGCCCAAGAACAAGTCCAAAAACGAGTCTTGTAGGGGGTGCCTACTACTGGACAACGCCCCCAGCATTAGCATTGCCAGCATCATCCCGGATGATGCTGATGATGTTATGCATGCTGGCGATGCGAAACAAGGGCTGACAATTGCAGAGCGCGAAGGGGAAGTGGAGGGAAGCAGGCGTAATCGAAGGAATTGCACGAATTTGAGGGGGGCACTGGAGAGAAGCCAAAGTGCAGGCAAATGCACGGTCAGAACGCGAAGGGAACCGAAGAAGGAAACGAAAAGAAATTGTAGAAATTATAGAAGACGGAGAGAAACTGCGAAATGAAGGGATGTGCAGGAAACTGACGTGGAATGGGAGGCGGACTGAAGTCACGGAAACTGAAAAGAACAGAGGGGAGGGCTGCGACTGGCACGGCGAAACTGTCGAAGATGCAGGAAAGACGGTGAGGTTCAGATCTCGGGAACTGATCGGAATTAACGGAAAGGGAAGAGAACGGACAGGTCAAGGTGCCCGGTGGCCGGCTGTGTCGCGTCAGCGTGTAATTCCGGCTACGCCTCCTGGGGTAGCATGTCGCCGCTAGGTAATTAGCCTGCTAGCTTTAGCTATAGGGGCGCCACCCTGGTGCCGCCGACCCTCGCCACTTGGTCGTGATGCGCTGCCTAAATCCGGCACCTCTGCATCACCAGCTCGGGCTTGCGGTTTTGCTTGCCTGTGGGAAACCCTCGCAAAACATCGCGTATATGCAGAGTTTAGGCCATGTGGCTGACATCGTCAGGGTCTGGGGTTGGGCCTGGGTGATGCTTCAGCGGGGCTTGGTCTGCATCATCAAGACTTCCTTCCAAAAAGCCTCTCAACCCATGAAGCACAGAAGGTATCGGAGGGATACAAGCGAGGCTCATTTTTGCGCATTTTGGCGCCAAGCGCTGCCGAACACGCGGGGCCCTCGCTCTACAAAACGCTGTACATACCGCCAAAAACTGCTGCGCTGAGCGTTGGTGTTCTGTCCGTTTTGCTTTTGCTGTGGCTGGCTCGCGTGCTGCGCGGTCCTTGCTTTTTTCGCGTTGGTTTTCGGGTCTTCTAGCGCGCGCGCGACCCCAGCCACAAAACGCTGCTATTTACAGTGTTTTGTTGCATTTGCGTTTCCGGGTGGCTTGCGGGCTGTTCTTTTTGCGCTGCTGTTTCTGCGGCCTCTGGCGAGCGCGCGCGCGCGACCCCATGTCAGCCTTCTGGGTTGGGGCCCGGCTAGGGCCCAGAAAGCTGGCATCCCCGGCATCATCTGGGGTTGGGGTGGGCAACATGCATAACCTAACCAGCCATATCATAGCACAGGATACGTTGCTCATACAAAAACATGACATGACATGGTATAACTTCAAAGAGGCGTAGCCGGCTAGAGGCCGCAGGCCTAGAAAATACATCCATCCATTTGTTACAGCTTGAGCCTCGACAAATACTGATAGGAGATACGAAGAGAAACAATGAAACATAAACTGGGCTGGCTGGCTGGCTGGCTGAACAAATGAATGAAGGAAGGAAGGAAGGAAGGAAGGAAGGAAGGAATGAATCAATGAAATGACATGACATGACATGAAATAAAGTGAAATGAAATAAAACATAATGAAATGAAATGAAATGAAATGAAATGAAATGAAATGAAATGAAATGAAATGAAATGAAATGAAATGAAATGAAAACATGACAAGGAATGAAGTGGAATGGCATGAAATGAAATGTAATGAAATGTAAAAAATGTAATGAAATGGGGTGCACGAATGAACGAACGAATGAATGAACAAATGAAATGAATGAAATGAATGAAATGAATGAAAAGAATGAAATGAAATGACATGAAAATGATTTGGAACGAACCAACGAACGAACGAAAGAACGAACGAACGAACGAACGAATGAATGAATGAATGAATGAACGAATGAATGAATGAATGAATGAGTTCATGCATGGATGCCTGGATGCATGAATGCATGAATGCATGGATGCAGGGACGCATGGACGCATGGACGCGTGGATGCATGGAAACATGCGCATGGATGCATGGATGCATCGATGCACGGCATGGATGCATGGATGCATGGATGCATGGATGCATGGATGCATGGATGCCCACGGGTCAGAACTGCTTCGTGTGATCTTTGGCCAGAGTCTCGGCCAGCAACTTGAGCGAACGCAACCCCCGCCCCTATTTGCCCAGCGGTCCTTCGATAGCAATGTTCATTGTATAGTGTGTTTTTCCTCCCTCAGAGGCCAACCTGGAAGCTCTAACGGAACAAGGTAGTCACGAGCAGTGGGAGCTTCCACAACAGGCAAGCAGTGTGAATTTCCAGCTTGGGCGCAGCTGCACCCATCATCATCATCGGCAGCAGCACGATCATCAGTATCATCAGCATCATCATCATCATTTTTCATGAGCAGCCTGAGCATCAAGCATAATCGTTATCGTCTTCGGCAACATGGCGGTCAGAGGTTAAGGTCAGGGTTAGAGGTTAGAGGTAAGGGGTTGAAGGTTAGGGTTAGAGGTTAGGGTTAGAGGTTAGAGGTTGGCTAGGGTTAGAGGCCAGAGGTTAGCGGTGAGGGTCAGAGGTTAGGGTTCGAGGTTAGGGTAAGAGGTCAGGGTTAGAGGTTAGGGTGACAGATTAGGGTTAGAGGTTGGGGCTAGACGTGAGGATTAAAGGTTAGAGGTTAGGGTCAGGGGTGTAGGGTTAGACCAGAGGTCAGGGTTAGAGCATGATGACGACGCTGATGATGATGATGATGATGATGATGATGATGACTTGTCGATGATGATGACGATGATGATTATGCGGATGAATGATGCTGATGATGCTGATGAGGATGATAATGATGATGATGACGATGGATGATGATGATGATGATGATGATGATGATGATGATGATGATGATGATGATGATGATGATGATGATGATGATGATGATGATGATGATGATGATGGATGATGAGGATGATGCTGATGATGAGGATGCTGATGATATGGATGATGGCAGGTTCTGCATCCCGCGCAGACATAACATTGCCCCAGACACTTGCAGGACGATGCTGGCCAAGGCCTTTTTTTCCCCAATTTTTGAAGACCAAAAAGGCAGCTCCAGCATCCCCAGCAGGCAAAGCATCACCCCAGGCACCTGCAGCATGACGCCGGCGAAGCTGGGCATGCGAAAGCCGAAAGCTGCCTTTTTTCCCGACATTCGAAAACCAAAAAGGCAGCTCCTGCATCCCCAACATGCAAAGCGTCACCCCGGGCACTTGCAGGATGATGCTGGTGAAGCGGGGGATGCAAAAGCTGCCTTTATTTCTATTATTTTGGAAGGTTAAAAAGACAGCTCCCACATCCCCGCCATGCAAAGCATCACCCCGCGCACCTGCAGGAGGATGCTGGTGAAACTGGGGATGCAAAAGCTGCCTTTTTCGACACGCCTGGTGGGTTTGGCTTAGTACTGGTCTGCCCAACGGGTCGTGACACTGCTAGTGAGACGAAGGGTGCCGGGAGCTCGGACTTTTTTGGACCCTTATAGGAACCTATAGGAACCCTGTGGGAAATCCATAGGAAACCCATAGGAAACCCAGGGGAAGCCCTCTTCTTCTTTTCCTATGGACTTCCTATGGAGTTCCTATGGGTTTCCTGCAGGGTTCCTATAGGTTCCTATAGGTTCCTATAAGGGTCCAAAAAAAGTCCGGGGCCCTCAGCCGCTTCAATCCACTCAGCGCATCGGACAGGTGCCTCTTCCCAGGCCGGGCCAGCCTGCATGGAATGGACGATGTGTGGCTGGATGTGACGGGCTCTGCGCCGCCCTGCCCGACGCTTACTTCTGTTCTGTGATTGTTTGAGACGTGTTTGGCCTCTTGACGAGGAACTGCATTGGCGTTGGGCAAGTGGACGCAACGTGAAGCGTTTGGTCTCCCACCAATTCGTCATCGAGCGCATCATGGACTCTCAATCCATGGAATGCCCAACCTACTCGGCGTGGAGCCCGGAGGAGGCCGAGCACGCGATGCAGGGCATCGGCAACTGCGACGACAGGTCCGCGTAGTTGCAGCTCTGCGCGGACCTCGAGAACTCGACCGAGGGCGGGAACACAGCCCTTGCCCTGGTGGAGCCTCGCCACCCTCTCTGGCGGCTGCGGATGATGAGCATCCGCTCCATTCTTGGCGTCGGCCCGGATGCCGGTGTCGATGAGATCACGTCCGCGGCGCGACGGCTCTACGCCATCTATCACCCGGACAAGGGCGGCAGCCACGAGGTCTTCACCCACTTGCAAGAGAGGGTGGGCGCTCTCCTGGAGGAGTGCCGCCGCAGCCACGCGGGCCCCGCACCGGTCTTCTGCGCCGAGTGGCAGGCGCCGAAGCCGCACGTCAACGCGGCCTTTGTGATCGATCTGCTTGACATGGCGGACACGTGGGGGATCCGTGTCGGCGAGATGTCCCTGGGCTTCTACCTCGAGCGCGGCTTCCTCGAATAAGGCTGTGCCGGAGGAGTACTACAAGTGTGAGCTGGCGAACCGGCTCCATGTCCCCATGAGGTTGACCGGCCGAGGACAGTGCTGGCCCCTGTACTCGTACCCGAGGCTTGCCAGGTACGCCTTCGAGGAGGCGCTTGCGATCCGGCTGCAGGCGGAGCCGACCAAGGCTCCGGACCTCCTGAGGTCCGTGCTCGAACCGCAGAGGGGGTACGCGCGGAGGGCGCCGCAGGACCTCCGTCAACGTCTACAAACTCGACGGCGCCGTGCTGACCCTTTGTGGGCGGTGAGTTTTTTGACATCAGATCCAAACCCGCACAGATCCAAATCCGTACAGAGAGGAAAAAACCGCCTGGTGTTCTTGCGAATCCAGCATGCGTCAAAGGCGCCCAGGTCCCAGACCAGCTGGCCTGGGTCTGAGTTTCAGGCAGCCTTTTAGGAACTTATAGGAACCTATAGGAAACCTATAGGAATCCCAGAGGAAGCCTGTAGGAATCCCATAGGAAGCCTGTAGGAACAGGGCAAGAGAAGGAAAATGAGACTTCCTACAGTTTTTTTGGTTTCCTACATGTTTCCTACAAGGTTCCTATAGGTTCCTATAGGATCCTATAAGGAGCCCAACAACCCTTGGACTCCCTGCCAGCCCCGTTGGTTTGATACTGGTTCGCCCAACCAGGTGGAGTTTGATACTGGCCCGCCCAACCCGTTGGTTTTTCGAGGACCCCAAATCCTAACCCAGGGCTAATAACTTTTGCACGGTTTTGCACGGTTTTGAGCTACAAAATGCCATTACTCTAGGGCCTATATCAATATAGACCTTAGAGTAATAGCTCGTTTTTACACGGTTTGCCCATGCCAGCCCCATTGGTTTGATACTGGTTCGCCCAACCCGTTGGTTTCCCAAGAAGAACGCCTCAAAACTGTTTTTTCCCCGAAAAAGGGGCTTGCTCAGGATCAGTCAATTCCGACGGAGCCTGAGCAATGCCTAAAAGCAAGTTTTTTCGCTCGATCAGGATCAGGCAATTCTGCCTGAGCCTGATCAAACTGTGTTTGCCCCAAAAAGGGTCTGATCAAGGTTCCCTGCAAGCAGGGAGGCCTGAATGCCTAAAAAAACAGTATTTTTTCTTAAAAAGGCTAGTCGAGGGTCCTGGGCCTCGGAGGCGCCAGGAAGTCGTCCAGCTGCCTCACAGCTGCCGGCCTGCCCCGTCTCGTCAGTCGGCCCGCCGCGTTGCTGCTGCCCTGCGGCGCCGGCAGCGCCAGCTTCAGCAGGGTCTCCCGGCCCTCCGTGCTCCGGACGGTCATGGAGCCCACGGCCCGCAGCTGCTGCACGTCGCCGCACTGAGGGTTGAAGCTCCTCGCCGCGTTCGTCGGTGCTCGGAAAGCGCCCGCGTCCTCCACGGCCTTCATGCGCCGGTCCGTGAGGTCCTTGTTGTGCTGGAACTTGTCGGCGTTGTCCTGCAGCAGCCGGAACTCGGTGGCCGGCTGCTTCTCCACGTCCTCGGGCCCCCGCATCCCCAGCATGCAAAGCATCGCCCCAGGCACCCGCAGAATGATGAGGATGATGCTGCGGATGATGAGGCTGATGATGATGGCGATGACGATGATGATGCTGAAGAATGATGCTGAGGATGATGATGCCGATGATGCCGATGATGATGATGATGATGTTGATGATGATGATGATGATGATGATGCTGGATGACGATGATGATGACGCTGCGGATGATAATGATGATGATGATGATGATGACGACGATGATGATGCTGATGATGATGCTGATGGTGATGATAGTGATGATGAAAAATGATGGTGCGAATGATGATTATGATGATACGGATGATGATGCTCAGGATGATGAATGATGACGATGATGAAAGATGATGATAATGGCGTTGGTGATGATGGGTGATGATGATGATCATGATGATGATTGGTTGGTTTGTTGGTTGGTTCGTGGCCAGCGCATGTAAGCGAGGCCAGGCCCGCGCTTCCCCCCCGGCCGAAGCTCGGGGTTCAAGCCGGCCGGAAACTAGATGCAGCCAAGACACCACACCATGGGCGAGCGGGTCAACCCAAGGGTGGCGCAAGTGTGGAAAACAGCAAAGCAAGTAATGCCCACGCTGGGGCCGCGGAGAGCCACGCAAGGGCCAAGACAGGAAATGCAGGAAGGCCACGAGAAGGCCACAGAAGGCGACGGGGCCGAGACAGGAAGCAAGGTAAGCAAGGTAAGGCCACGCAGGGCCAAACATGCCATGCGGGGCCGCAGAAGGTTGCGCAGGGCCCAAGACAGAGAGAGCAAAGGCCACGCGAAGGCGACAGAGGGTCGGAGCAAAAAGAGGAAGCAGAGAAAGGCAAAGTATGGTCACACGGGGGCCGAAGAAGGCCATGCAGGGGCCAAGACAAAAGTCCCGCAAGGGTCCAGCAGCCAAAAACGGAAGCAAAGTAAGCAAGACCCGCAGGGGGCCACGGCCACGCAAGGTGATGATGATGACGGTGATGATGTGGTAATGATAAAGATGACGATGATAATGATGGCGATGATAATGATAATCAATGATAATGGTGTTAATGTGATGATGCTGATGCTGATGATGCTCAGGATGATGACGATGATGGCGATGACGGAGTATGATGATGATGATGGATGATGATGATGATGATGAATGATGATGAATGAGGATGATCATGATGATGATGGTGGATGA
>CAUJNA010003705.1:1473077-1508563 GCA_963377175.1 Effrenium voratum | reverse complement strand
GCTCTTCTTTATCCTTATTCAATACTTCTTTGCCACAATTACATTCATATTTACTATTTGATATGTTGTATTCTTTCTTTTTCTCTCGCTCTATCATTTTCTTATAAGCATATTCAATATCGTTGTCCCATTTCTCAGCATCAATACTCATATGTAACTTATATATATATATATATTTATTTATTTATTTATTGTTCTGGTGTTGAATTAGGATTGAAACGCGAAGCATTTAACCCGAATTATCATTCGGGTTGAATCCTGTGTCTATATTGGTAGTAGGATTCATTGTAGTAAGTCCATTTCCTTTCCAATTTTGATAACCGTGGTTTTCCAACACATCTAATGAACCAATGTCAGCAGTAATCGCGGCATCATCTAATATTGCTATAGGGTCATTCTTGTTTTTAAATTTTAGGTATCGCGGGTTTTTCTGTTGATTACTTCCTGATACAAAGGGTGATGAATAAACAGTAGTAGCATATTTGTTGCCGTGTCTGTTGTTGATTTCTTGTGCAACAGCCGAGCCGAGGGAATGGGACACAATTCTAGTAACATCTGGATTTTTCCTTAATTCTTCCATTGCGTCTTTATATCTTTCGCTTAATTGAACATTATGAGTAGGAATAAAAAACAAATCTGCAATTACATCATTGACTTTGTGATTTAGTCCCGTTTTAGCACCAGTACCACCAATATATAATGTGTTGCCTATTCTTGTTATTCCATTCACATTTGAATAGGCTGCGTCTAAACCCTTGACATCATCGATTTTATTTTTATTTTGAACATTGATTTCTTCAGCATAGCGTTTTTTATGTTTCATTATCTGCTTATCAAAATGTTTATTGAAACCTCCTATTTTGTCTTCCAATGTCTTTTTATGATTAAAAAATACATCTTCTATTAAATCCTTACCTGCTGTATATGCTTTATCGCTTGCTACACCTGCCATCATTTGCGTCGGCGTCCTGCCTTCAATAGCACCTAATAATAATTGTCTTCCTATCATATATTATTAATAGATATTTTTTTAAATTATCTATTAATAACAATAATTACAAAGTAATTATCAATAATAATTATATTATAATTTCTATTGTATATTATATTTATGAGTGACAGATTAACATATAAAAAAATCTATGTTGATAGTGCCTACAGATTGCAAGAAAGTAATTCTACCAGCGATTTTATTATAGAACTTGACCAAAACTTTGAAATTCCGCCAAGAACAAAAATGTTCGTGACAGAGTGTTCATTCAGCACTCCGTTTTATACAACAGAGAAAGGGTTTTACGAACGCTTCTATATTATGTTATATAATAGTTCCAATGTCTTATTAAGAAGCACTGCCGTTGATGTATCCGGTGAAATTTATTATGCCAATCAATTATCATTTAAAATACAATCAGAATTAAACGCGGCATTTAATGATATCGTGCCGGATTTATTCTTAACAGTATATGGACAAAGCGAACGCAAAATGGAACTTAAATTAAATGACCCTCTAACTTACAAAATCAAAATACCTACAGATGAAGAATTAGAAACTTATGTAAATGGCGAATGGAACAGAGGACAGTTTGAATATGACAATTTAAGACCAAAGTCTATTAACTATTTATTAAGTAATTATATTGTCTACGAATCTGCGTCATCTTGGTTAAGTGGATACTTTAATTTAGTTCCTTTTCAGAATATATACATAAATTGTCCTCAATTAAGCGATTATAAATATTCAGCACCTAACAATTTCAGCAGTTCAGTAATTAAAAAAGTTCAAATCAATCAACAACTTGGCGGAGTTATAACAGATTTTACAGCGCCCATATATGCAGATTTTATTGATGTAGGCGGTAAAAATATTAAGAGACTACACTTTAGAATAACAACTTCAAGAAACGAATTAATTGATTTTCATGGCGTACCCATTTCTTTTAGCATTCTCTTTCAATTAGATAATTGAATAAACAACCTAAATATTAATATTTATATCAAATTATTAATATTAATATTTCTCAATTTGTCCATATAGACAAAATATATAAAACATATAGACAAAATATATAATATATTATATATGTCAGAAGTTGAACCTGAAATTACTAATACAATTGAAGCAGACGAGCCAGTAAATGAATTACCACCAATTGAAGAAGAAGCACCAAAGGCAGAACCAATAATAGAACCAACACAAGAAATAAAACCTGTAGAACCTCTTATAAACAACTCAAAAACTCAAGCGCGCAATGAAAAGAAAATAACCTGTCCAAAATGTGCCAAAACTTTAACATTAAAATCTTACAGATACAGTCATGAACGCAATTGCCAAGGACCATTAGAATCTAAACCCATAAAGCCTAAACCAAAAGCAGTTCCAATAGCAAAGCCCCAAAAGGTAGAATACAACGAAGTGGCGCGTCACGAAGTAGCGCACCACGAAGTAGCACACCGCGAAGAAAATCAACAACCACAACCGCAACAAAATAATATAATAGCGAACACACCACCCCCAAGAAGAATGCAACCACAACCGCCTCCAAACCCGCTACAAAATATAGCACAGCATTACCAATTATTGCAAAATGAATATTTGAGACAGAAGCAAGAAAAATACAATGCATTAAATAAAGGTATATTTGGTTCAAGAGGAAAAAAAGATAGAATATAATTATTTTATAACCTACTATATAATAATTATGTTTTCAACATTATCATTGGATGGCTCAAGCAGAATTATAGCAAGTGAATTAGTATTAATAAATTCAACAGAACCATCGACCTTAAGCAGTGTTTATGCTACGAAACAAGAATTATCAGACACCGCAGGCGCATTAGGAGGAGGTTATACAATTGAAGAAGTTGATGCACTGATATTAGCACAAAAAAATAAGATAGATGCAAACATATCAGCAATATCAGGAATTAACGCAACATCAACAACAATGTTTGACGAACAAGTAAATCAAAACACAACAATTACAAGCAACCTTAATAATATAACACCACACGGATTAACCATAACTTCAATACTACCGACCATATCCGCAAATACAATTAAACTTGACACAAATGCTAATAATATTAGTTCTAATACTTTTTTAATCAGTAATTTAAACGCTACAATAACATCAAACTTCAATACTATTAGTTCTAATACATTCTTAGTAGGAAATTCCAATAATACAATCACTTCAAACTTCAATAATATAAGTTCAAATTCTTCACTAATAACAGGACACGGAAACACAATATCAACAATTTTAGCAGATGTATCAACATTATATACAAACGATACTAATTTATTCAATACAAATACCGCATACAGCAATACATTTGCTTCAATCATATCAGACAACACTACACAAGATTTATTAATAACTGAAAATTCAAATACGATTAATAGTTTAATATCAGCAGATTTACAAAAGCTAGATAAAACAATCACAACTGCACAAACAGTAAACTCTCCATTAATACTTAGTTTAACAGATAATACTAATCCTATTTTTAGAATACAGGACTCAGTTAGTAACCAACGCTTAGAATTTAAAAGAGGTTGTCAGTTGGACTCGTATCAAGGTTTAACAGGTGCTACACCTTATAGATTATGGCTAGGATGGAATACGGGAGATGTTATTATTGGAAGACCTAATAATGCTTCAAGAATTACGATTAATGGTAATGTTCATACTTCATACAATTTTGCTCAAGCACACGGAACTTCATAGTTTGAAGGTGCTGTTTATATGAAAGGTAATTTATTTACAAATAATGATTTTTCAACAGATATTAAATCTAAAATTGATAATTTAGACAATGCATTAACTCCATATTTAGAAACACACACCCCCGCGGCAACTCAAGGTTTTTTTGTTCATCATCCTAATTTTGTTGCTTGTAGTATTGGCGATATTACAAATTCTTCTAATCAGTATTTTATGTGCGACGGCGCTGTATCAAAAACCATATTCAATAAACCAGTTGATGTATTAGGTGATGTATATACAAACGGCGATTTAACAATGGTTTCTGGTAAGAAAGTTGAAGTCAATCAGGTTCAGTCAGTATCAGGAAATACTTTATTATTACAAAATTCACCGAGTGGCAATGTTCAATTTGGCAACACATCAAAACTAATAATTGATAATGCTGAAATGTATGTCGATACAAATGATTTAATAATCAGGAATAGCAACACGTCAAACTCTATTAATTTGGTTGTTGGATTATCTTCAACATATGCTGATAATAAAATCATTTTGAATAGTGGAAGTAATAGCGAATTACGAGGCGACTGGACTATTGACGGTGATATGACTTTTGGAATTGCTCATAAAATAAATTTGAGACATTTAAATAGTGATGCTGTGTTAAGATTAGAAGCATCAACAACTATTGATAGTTATATTGATGGCACTAAATATTTACAATTGGATGATACTCAATTTTCATCATTTAACGGATTTAATTTAAGTAGCGATAAGAGACTGAAAGATAATATAGAAGATGTAGAAGATGATACTATACATATGGTAAAAAACATTAAGATTAAAACATTTGTTAAAAATCAAAAAACTAAAAAGACTGAATTAGGATGGATTGCTCAAGATGTTCAACAATACACAAATCCTAAATATAATATTGTAAATGAAACAGGAGAATACTTAACGATGTGCTATGACAGAATGGCCTGTATTAGTTGGGATGCTTTATCAAAACTAATCCATCGCGTAGAATATTTGGAGAACGAAGTCTTTAAAAAGAAAAATAAAAATAAAAATATTTAGTTTAAAAATCTTGTAAAATGTATTTAAAGAAATATATAATATAATATAATATATTATTTAATGAGTATTAAACCTGAAGATATGACACTGGAACAAATAAAGGAACAACTGGCACTATATAATACATTGTATTATCAAAAGAGACGAGTAGAAAAAGACTTTATGGAAACCAAGAGAGCAAGTGCTATCAGGTATAATAGGAGAAAGAAATTAGACAAGATGGCAGAAAATGGAGAAATTAATTTAAAAGATATTGATTATGAAAATAAACCAGAAGATTTACAGAATACAAAACCCAGAAAATATAAGGCGCAAACATATAAAATTATAACAGTTGAATAAATAATATTTATTAAAATTTCAATATTTTAAGTAATATCTATTAAAATTTATATATTTTAATAAATATTTGGTGCATTTTTTGGGTTTTAGGTTTTGAAACCCGCAGAGCGGGGGGTTCATTCCCCCCAGAGCGGGGGGTTCATTCCCCCCAGAGCGGGGGATTTGCCTGAAAATCTTGAAATTAGGTGCTGTTTTGCTGTTCCCCCCAGAGCGGGGGATTTGAAACCCCCAGAGCGGGGGATTTGAAACCCCCAGAGCGGGGGATTTGAAACCCCTTGTGCGGGGGATTTGAAACCCCTTGTGCGGGGGATTTGAAACCCTTACAGCGGGGGATTTGAAACCATAAATTTAGGAAAAATATCAAAATATATAGAAATGTTACTATAAAAATATTTCTTGTAAAAAAGTATTTAAAGAAATATTATGTATTATAATTATATGGTGGAAATGTTCAGTGAGATTGAGCAGGAGGAAATCATTAGTGAGTTCTTAAATAAAATCAACATGAATGACACTATAAGAATGATAAATAGAAAAATTGGAATGTGTAAAGAATGTAAATTTAATTATAATAATATTCAATTATATAGAACTAAATTATCAGAAAATATTATTAAACACATATGCAAATATAATTATAAAGAATGTTATAAATGCAAAAGATTAAAACAATTGAGCACATTTGTAAATATTGACACGTGTAATAAGTCAAAAGAATTCATCAAACTAACTGAAATAATTGAAAATGAAAAGGGAGAAGATACAACCGTTACAATAAACAACATCAAGGATTATTATTTTACAAAATTATATAAGTTTCCGACATTCAAATTTATCAAATCCAATTTGTTAAAGAATGTCGAAGGAAGGCATAATTACACAAGGGACATACACGACAGAATAAGGGACTGTTATGAATTATACTACAAAGGAAATATTAAAACTGTAAGTGCTGGAGTAGATTTAGGCGATACACCAATTTATGAAACAGTTGAAATAAAATACATAGAAACATATAAAAATGGTCTAGTAGATGAATTTTTGGATGAGTATGACATATCAAAAGACCAGAAGAATAGACGGGATTGTTTTAGATATATTGAAAATAATATTTCGAACACGTTAACCATATTCAAAATAATATTATCACACATTTTCAATAAGCAAGATAATGCATTTTCCAATATCCTTTTTAATGATGTAGGACAAAATATTTATAAGCACTATACAGAAAAAATAAAATAAGCGAGAGAATACAAAATATGATATTTAGTTCATACCCAAGTATCAAAGATATCAAACCGCAGACTAATAGGAGTAACCAAAAACAACAACAGTACGAAGCATATTTAAATAGTGCTGAAGATTTTGAATAAAATGTTAAAAAATATCACCTTTATTAATATGGCAAATATTAATAAAAATGATATAATTAGTAAAATCTATTATGATAAATCAGGATACGGAAGTATCACAACAACCTATAAGGATGCTAAACAAAAGGAACAAAGCATAACCTTAAACGATGTTAAAGAATGGTTTCAAAAGAACATAGAACAGAAGAAGCAATTAAGAGGCAAAAATTCATTTATTGCTCCACATCCATATTTTGAATTTCAATTAGATTTATTTTTTATTAATGACATACCCAATCAAAAATTTAAAGTAGGGATGGTTTTAATTGATATATTTACCAGATATTCTACAGTAATACCTATTAAATCAAAACAACCGCCTGACATATTAGCGGGAGTAATGGAAGGAATGCAGAAAATGAAAGGCAAACCAGAAATTATTTATAGCGACGAGGAAGGCAGTTTATATAATAAAACAGTTGAAGATTATTTCAAAGAAGAAGGAATAGAATTATACCGCACAAGAGGACATCCTAATTTTGCAGAACGTTTTATACGCACCTACAAAGATATGTTATATAAAAGGGTTGAAAAAGATGAAAAAGAAGGAAAGGACAATATACAATGGATAGATTATAATTTTGAAATATTATTAACTTACAATAATAAAATGGAACATTCAAGTATAGGAATGACACCAGCGGAAGCATTGAAGGAGAAAAACAATTATAAAGTAAAAATGAAAATGGCAACCGAAGCAACTAGAACCCGTAAATATCCTGAAATTAACATAGGTGACGAAGTGAAGATTTACAGAAAGAAAGCAATAACTGAAAAGGAAAGGAGTAGTAATTGGTTGCCTACAAAATATAAAGTTGAAAGGATTGAAAAAAAAGTTAGGACAAACATATTTATATTTAGAACATAACACGCGACCATTCTTAAGATGTGAAATTTTAAATGTTTAAAAAATATATAGTTTTTGTAAAAATAAATTTCTTGTAAAAAAATAGTTAAAGAAATATTATTATATTATTATTATATATAGTATAATTATGTCTAAGGCTTTGGAACGAAACATTGGATATTTAACAGTGCTAAGGCAGAAGTCATCACGGACAGCAAAACAATCGGACCTTAGAAAAATAGATAGAGTAGTTAATTTATATACCGAGAGGAAGATTTCAAATGTTACAACAGCTGAAAATTTAATCAAGGGTTTAACTTCTACTGACACAAAAGTTTATGATAAAACATATCAAAAATACAAGGATAATATTAAGAAATTCAAGGAAAATAAGCCCTTAAATCAACGAATGGCAGAAGCAAGGACAAATAAGGAGACGGGAGGGAAATTGAAGATAGATAACGACTCAGGAGGACCAAGAGCAAGGGGAGGGAAAAATAAATATTTTGTTCAATTTATGTTATACATATCAGAGCACAAAGACAGGAGAACCATAAAGTCCAACTATGCATTCAAACACAGACAACATTTATTTTTTGCGAAACAATATGATAATTTTACTGCTACAATTAAAGCCACTGCATTTTCTAAAGATATCATAGGTAAAAGAATATTTAAAATGATAGGCGACCCCAATACATAATATAGACTAAGAGGTGACACAGTAAACAATGAGTTTGTTGATACACTAAAACTATTACAAACTGACAAAGATTTTAAAAACAATTATGATTCTATTACGCAACATTACAACGATATAGAATGTATTAAAGTATTATCAGTAGATATGGTAAATAAAGACGGCGAAAAATTTGACATTCTTACAGAAAATTTAAGGGATGCTACTAATGTTTCAATTTTTAATAGGTATATACATACACCTTTAAGGATGAACGAAGACACCATACATAAGGCAATTAACAAGGGTAATTATATTGAAAACGAATGCTGGATTAATGCATTAACTGATTTTTACAGTGACACAATTCTGAACGAAAGGACCCGTAATAGACTAACTAGACAAAAAGTAATTGAAATTATAGGTAGAGATAACTTTAGTGAAACGGGGGCAACCATTCACGAGATGGAGGCTGTATTTAAACAGTTTAAAATTCCGTGCAGAATTTATGATTGTTGCAATAAATTGATTTATAAATGCGACCCCGATATAAATAGTAGGCACATCAAACCATTTTATGCAATGGTCAAAAACAGTCATATTTACGCAATGAATCACGACTTAAAAAGCATTCAACAGAAACAATTAATAACCAAGATACCAACTGTCAAAGCTTCAACCGACTACTATATTAATGAAAGAGAGGAACCACCGCTTTATAAAATGATAAAACATATTGACGGTATACTAAATATCAAAGTTGATGAAAAAACAAAAGAGAGATATTTAGTATCCGAAGACAATAAGTTATCTGAATTATTTTTCAATTTAGTTAATAGTGGCTACGAACCAAGAATTAGATTTCAAGCTGGTATTATATCAGAAATAAAAATAAAATTTAACAAAACAATATATATAATAAAACACAAAATTTAATAAAAACTTCTGCAGATGGATGTATTGCAGTATGTGATGAAACCACATATAACAATATGAATAAAGCAATGTTTAATTTTAATAAGTCATTGTTTAACTTATCTCATAAATCGTTTTATAATGACATTGATATTCAAATTTTAGACGAAGCCAGAACAGTTGTTCCATCTGGCTTATTGTGCGATAGGGGCGATATCAAAAATGAAATCGAAATCGATATATCAAAAGCATTTACTCATGCGTTTATTACTATATCAGAAATACCAGTATTTAATCAATTCGACATTTGGCGAGCGTTTGATGATACAACTGATATTTATGACCTACACGACTTAACGTTATATTATATAGAAAAGAAAACTACTATACTAAAACGGACAGGAAGAATGCTATTTAATAAAAAATATTGCTTAATCTATGGTGTATTTTTGAAACAACTAGATAACATGACAAGAGAACGAATTGATATTTTATACTTTAAACAACCTTCATTTATTCACAAAGTTGAACATAAAAATATTGTTAATGAACTTTGGAACGCAAACATTAGCGAAGACAATGAGGAAGATAAATGTATAAAAAAACTGGTCGCAAATGTTAATTATGGACTTTTAGAAAAAGGGGGAGCAACTGACCAGAAGAGCACAGTGTTTAAAAATCTGAAGGAAGCTTTAAACTATCAGGCAGAGTATGGAGGTAAAATACATAAATTAACACATTTCACGACAGAACAAATTACAGTAGATGAAGAACAATATACAGCAGAAGAAGAACAGGCGTCATATTATATACTTAATTTAAAGGACACATCACGCTTAAGGAATGGTTTTAGGTATGTAAAAGAGCTACTGCTTCAATACCATAATTTTAGAATGTATCAAGATTATTCTAAATTACATCAAAATGGTATTAATATATTTAGCGTCAAAACAGATGCATTTGTAATACAGCGTTCGGATATAACAAAAGCAAGAGGGCTTTTAATCTTTAATAATGAAATAGGAGGTTGGCGAGTTTCAAATGACGAATATATTAAATTTCCTACTGTAGATTATGAAATTACACAAAACGAATTAATACAAATACCAGTTTATGAAAGTAAAACTATTGATATTGTAGATGAATATGACACTGATAACATTATAGAAATTATTGAACAAAATAATCCTATTATGATTCGTGGAGCACTACCGGGCACAGGAAAATCATATATATGTCAAAAAATGGTTGATAAAAATTATAATGTAATTTTTATTTGTCCTACTAATAAACTATTACAGGCATTCGAAGGCGAAGCAATGACAATAAATGAATTTTTCGGTATTAATTATGGAGATGCTAAATTAGAACCGTTTGATTTTACAGATTTTGATGTTATAGTATTTGACGAAGTTTTTTTTAGTAATTTAAATATATATTGGAGAATAAAACAATTTGTAGAACAGAATAAGCACAACAAAATTATAATAGCAACAGGAGACACCAAGCAGTTAAAACCAGTTCAAGAGATAACAAATACTCGAGACTATGAAGTATATACTGATAACATTATAGATAACATTTTTGAATATAATATTTTGTTAAAAGAATGTAAGCGACTTAACACACAGGAAGATAAAGATAAACTAAGAAATATTAAAATCGATATTTTTGAAAATAAATTACCTATTATGAAAGTTATTGAAAAATACTTTGAATATACAACTGACATAAGCAAATCAATCAACAACATAGCATTTTTAAATACAACTTGTAAAAATGTATCAAATGAAATTAGAAAATTAGAAAATAGAAAAGATGAATATGAAGTAGGAGAATTTTTAATTTGTAGAGAATATACAACAACTAAAACATCAGTTTTTAATGTAAATTTCAATTATAAAATTGTTCATATTGGAAGCGATGGAATATTTACGTTGAAAAATATTAAACTGAAATTCTACAGTCTTTGCCAGTTGGTAAAATAAGAAGTAATTTTATATTTGCATATTGCTCGACTTGTCATTCTGCCCAAGGCAGTAGCATTGATGATACCATAACAATTTTTGATTATAACCATTTTTGGTAAAGAATTTTCCAGAATGGATATGGACTGCAATTACAAGGTGTAGAGATTTAAACAAAGTCAAATTTTATAAATATACGAAAGATATTGATGATGTATTTAATCAAAAATGTATTATGAGTTATTTTGAAAGGAAAATATTAATTACAAAGAACAAGACAGGAAAGCCAAAAGAACAATACCTAAAGAAGGTTATGTAAATGCGCAATGGTTTTTAAATAATATCACTAATCAATGTAATTACTGCGGATGCGGTTTTTCTATGGATATTAAAAACGGTAATATAATGACAAATCTGACAGCGCAACGTAAATCAAACGAGTTGTCACACGAACTGAATAATATTATTCCTTACTGTGTTAGATGCAATTGTAGTTGTAAATGATAATAATTTAAATAATATTTTAATATTTCTTGTAAAAAAAGTATTTAAAGAAATAAAAACTATATAGATTATAATAGAAATGGTGGAAACCGAAATCAATAATTATATCAATAAGAAATGCTACGACTGTTGCCACTTCAAAAAGGAAAATATGGAATTATATAAATTGAATTTACCTAATGGAATAGTTAATAATATTATTGATTATTCTTTGGGTAAAGAAAATATATGCCGAACATGTAAAAATGGAGATATTACCAAGACGCAATCGAATATAATTTAGATATTAAAAGGTTTAATGAAAGAAATGTTGAAAATGACATTTTGATATTTTTAACTGTGTATGAAATACCGCCTTATGATTATGTTAAAGCATTTCTTAAAATCAGTAAGAAAAATATGAAATTATTGACTACATATTATGGGCATTGATTTATCATAAAATGGAAGGGGTTGATGTAAAAAAACATTAAATTATTTATTGAAAGTGAAAAGTTTAATGTTAAAAATACAGTGAGAGATATTAATAGTATTATTAAAATGATGTATGAAAGAGGAGATATATATCAATTAAATAGTTATCCTGAATTTAAATTATAACCATACTATGATTATAACATTTGTACCCTTATATGTTATAATTATAGTGTAAGTATAGCGTTTTATATATTGAAGATAAAATCCTACAAGGTGGGCCATGCGCAACTCCGGAATATCAAAATGTTGAAAAATGATTAATTATTAGTCTTCTCATTGAATTATTGAAAATGTTGTTTCTTATTGAATAATTCTTCTTAACATGATATATATATTTATCTCTTTTGAAAACATATATTTTCGAAAATATTTTGGAAAATGTGTGTTTTTGAAAATGACAATGTTTAGGTGTATTGAGTTTTTCAAAAAATAATTCAATTTTTGTTTTGGTATGCAGTACTAAAAAAATATTTATCAAAATGTGTTTAGACTGTTTCAAAATATGTTTTAAAATGGTTGTTTTGAGGCGCTTATTCAAAAAATGCAAAAAACCTAGGGTGTACCCTAGACTTTTGAGTCCGAAAAAAGTTGCGCATGGCCCTACCTAACTCTTGCACCCCCCCCCCCCCACAAACCGCCCTCGCAGGACCTGGAGCGACTGCGCCAGGACGCCGCCGCAGTGATGCTGAAGGCGGCGCAGGATGGCACGCTGGAGGCGGTGCTCAAGGAAAAGAAGGCGCCCAAGGACGGGGGTGATAAGGCCGTGGCGCCCCTTGGGCTTTTCAAGCACTCCAAAAGAAAAATGGGACACGCACAAAAGGCGCGATTTCCACGGGGGTTCAGCTAAAACCGCTGGTTCTTCAGGTTGCGCGTTATTCTACAGGAGCAAGGGCAGTTGGGCGCGTCGACAGCCAGGATCAGGGGTTTGGATCTCCAAAACGTGGCAGTTCTCACTTGCAAACAGTTCTCGTGTACAACGTTTACTTGCAGGTCCCTGGGACAAGTGAGTTTTTCATTGGAACCACCAACCATGAACTTGTTCTCAGTATGCGGGGCGAAGTGTCGAAGAACCAAACCAG
Organism: Effrenium voratum; assembly: GCA_963377175.1. Lineage (NCBI taxonomy): Eukaryota > Dinophyceae > Suessiales > Symbiodiniaceae > Effrenium > Effrenium voratum. Next base: position 1,495,548 of record CAUJNA010003705.1, on the reverse strand, counting down.
GAATTTCTGAAAGCGGTCAGCTCACTAGTCGGCATCGAGTTACCCCACAAGCCATACCTATCAGTTCTCTTCAGACATGAAGAAGCGAGGAAGTGTACAGGAAATCAAGAGGGTCACCACCCCAAACCGAGAATTTCGGCGCCATGGCGCCATGTGGCCATGTCGCCAGGACCCGGAGACTTTGCGACAGGAGGCGGCGGCCACGCTGCTCCAGGCGGCGCAGAGCGGGAAGCTGGAGGACTTGAAGAACGGTCGGTGTTGCTCGGGGTCCCTTATGCCCCCCCGTTTTGGACACGCCGATTTGGTTTTGGGTGTGACTTGCATAGACATCATGTTGGCGGGGGCCTCATGAAACTTGTTGCACGCCCCACGGTTTCGGTGTGTGAGGCGCGTGCCATTGGATCCATCAAGTCGTGGGGAGGTGAAGGTTAAAGGGACAGTTTCAATCGTAAATGGATGCAGGCTTCCGCCCTTTTACGCCGTAGCATGGGTTGGGGCGAGGTTTTGATTACTCATTTGCCCAGATCTCCACCATCAATCTAATGCGAGAAGCCCGCCCCAAGTCATCGCGTGGCTTTGGTCAGGGCATGGGCAATTTGGCACCTGTCGGTCATCTTCGACCTTTCGGCATTCGAGATTTGGAACGGAATCCGCATTTTGTGTCGGAGAAAGCTGCTTCGCTTACCTTGCAGTTCTCCAGGTCCTTTGACTCCGAACAGGTACGTGGCCGCTTAAAACACAATCTCTTCCACCAAGGGGGATCCACCACTTTTTAATGTTCAGTTCAATTGTCTAAGACGGGCTCGGGATCCGAACCACCATAGCGGTTCGGGCAGGTGAGAATGCCAACTGTTTCCTTTTGGTTTTCCATGCGTCCAACAGCGGGTTAGATGTTCGGGCACCCTTCGTTGGTGGCCAGCCCCCACGCTCCAAACGTTCCAAGTGGCATCCAAACGTTCCAAGCGGCATGGTGAACTTAGGAGGTGCTGAGCAAGAAGAGCGACAGCAAGGCTCACCGTTAGGGGCTTGAATGGGTGGGGGCGGTTTTTTTGGAGCCATGAGGAGAGCCATGGAGTTCTGGCCCTTTCTGGTCCTTAATCGCGCACATGGCGTCACGATTATCATCCTACTTCGGGAAGTTGTTGGCTAGGGCAGTGGGAATTCAGGTTTCAGTAGTGGTAGGAACGGTCACGGCACACTTGTCATTGGTAGGTACCCACATTTATGGTTGGGCAAGATTTGACTAAGCCAGCGGGCACCCCCACCTTGAAGAGGAACCAACAAGATGCTGCTAAAGCAGTAGGCGTTTCGACATGTTTAAGCAAGGGGCGTGCTGAGTTTCCGTGCGACTCCCAGGAGTCCTGAATCCCTAAACTTGGTCTGTTGGTCTGGCCTCTAACCAAGAAGGATGCCGGCTTGCCAAGACCAACTTTTGCGGGCGGGGGCAGGGGGTGTCAATCTGTTCCCCTGGCCACCAACGAGTTGCCTTCGAATGGGCGTCCGAGAGAGTTTTTTTTGTCTTTGGCTTCTCAGATCCTATTTTTGACAGGGCTGTGGGAAATGTTTCTGTGAAAAAGCGGCAATGTCGACCTTGGATTAATCAGCTTAGTGGATGAGGGTTGGCCTTGGCCTTCTTTGCAGTCAGTTTGTACGCAAGCTGATGCCGAGCTGCAGTGTGCGAATCGTTAGAATGAGAAGCAGAATGATTTGCCGACCAAACGTTGACCTTTGGGGGATTGCAACCCCAGTGGTGACAGGACGTGGACCAGCTCCGCAGCGAGGCGGCCGCGGTGCTGATGCGGGCGGCGGATGACGGGACCTTGGAGCAGGTGCTGAAGGAGAAACAGGACGGCCAGTCTTTTCCGGCCAGTCTTTTTCTTTTCGTTCTTTCGTTCCCTCCGTCTGCCATGGTCACTGATGTATGACTGGAAGCACAAGCGGCCTTGGAAAGCGACGCGTCAGAACTCAGAACAGTCTGGAGTGTTTTCGACAGGGAGCCCCCGCTGAGTGAAACCCAGCAAAGTCCAGGATACACCCTCCCCTCTAACTAGCCTAGGGCCTAGGGCTGTCTTGCGGAAGGTACCTGATCGGGAAACTTGCCTGAGGGTACCTTGAGAACGTCATCCGGCCCCAAGAAGTCACTTCGCCTTTGGGTTTTCCAGCTGGATGCTTCGTTTTAGGGAGCCGTTTCCAGCATTTTATGCTGGGTTGCGGGAAAGTGCCGGTTCCCAGAAAGCAACACGAAGGGTTCTTCCGTGAGGAGCTCTTGGACTAACTTGTGCAAAGCAGCTTGCGCAGAGCAACTTGCACATAGCAATCTGCGCAAAGCGACTTACACGGAGTGTGTGCGCTCGGACCGAGCCTATGCAAGTTGCTCTGTGCAAATTGCTTTGCACAAGTTGCTCTGCGCAAGTTGCTTTGCGCAAGCTGTGCAAGTTGCTCTGGGTAATTAGCAAGGTTGGGTGGCTAGGGTCGGGGGCTTGGGCAGGAGAGCTTGCGTAGCCGCCTCGGCGTAAGCAGTTGATGATGCTAGGCCAGCTTTCGAGGGCGCTGGGTTAGGAGCGTTTTTCCTCGCTCAGCGTTGCAACCCTCTCCAGAGATCGGCGTGGTCGTTCTGCGCAAACGGAGGAGCTTTGCTACGTTCACACTCCGAGCGCGACCCTCTGCGGGAATCGATGAGTTTTTGCAACTCTGCGGGGATCGCCTTGGTGGATGTCCAACAACTGAGGACTTTTCCAACTTTGGGACGCTCGCGGATGAGTCTTTGGAAGTTGTATCATCGTGCGTGCACTGGTTCTTGGGATTAGCGGGCCCGTTCCCCGGCTTGTCCGCGGGCAGGCGGGTTAGGAGCCTTCAGTCGCAACACTTCAGTACGAAAGTGGGAAGCGTGCTCTCGCAACTTGAGCTGGAATGGCAGCTTTTGAGCACGCAAGGAGCGCATGATGTACGCTCCCGCAAGTCCAGTTCCAAAGTTGCAACTCTGGAGTACACACAGGGCGCAGTGCATTGATGGAGAGAAACTTGCACAGAGCAACCTACGCTGCACGACTTGCGCAGAGCAATTCAGGCTGCGCAACTTGCGCTTGGCGCAGAGCAAATTGGGCTTAGCGATGTTGGGGGTACAGGGGGCGGCATCATTGCAGGGTGGATTTTTGGTGCCGGGCTGGCGGACGCGTGAAATGGGAACCCTTGTTTCAAGCTCGTGGTGACAGGGCGGCGTTGGAAAAGCAAGAGCGTGCTCAACAGGACAAATCTTGCGACGTGGGGTATGGGCTTGGCGCGTGTGCGAAATCACATTGAGAAACAACGCTTTCTGCGACATAAAGGCAGACAAGACCCTCCTCGCACCGTTTAGGGTGGAGGAAACCATATTATGAATATGGGTAAACCACCTTCACATGGTCGGATTTCATGAGATCGGCGTCCAGGCGTTGACCTCACAGCAGAGACTGTGGTTGTCCCTTTTGGTGCTCAGCTGCGTGACGTTCGCCGGGCAAGTTTTGAGGTTCCACGGGATGGCTTGGGCGGTCCGGGTGGCACATTGGGGGCCGAGGGCTTATCTTGTATCGGCGCGGTGTTCCATACCATCGCCTAGCCTCGAGACCTTCAAACGGGTTTGTTACTGGACCACGGTGTGTAGGTGGCCACTGCTTTTTGGCCCAAGGTCCTCTTCGCCCGCCCGCTCAAGAGGCGCCCGCTTAGCGCTGCGCCCACTGCCAAGTGTAAGTGTAAGTGTAAGCCTGCAAGGCCCTCCCACGAAATGGGCCTGGGCACCTTCCAAGGGCGCATCGGCCGCCACATCGCGTCAACTTTGCTGCTCAGTCGTCCCGCATTGCCTGGTACACAAAGTGAATATTCCTCTTAAAGCAGTCTTCATCAAGGACCTTAGACATGGGTTGGGGGTCGCAAGCAAGAGGCAAACCTTGACATTCAGACAAAGCATGGTGCACATCCTCATCTGCAACGCTGCACCATGGGCAAGCTTCCAAAGTTGCGAATAGCTACTGGGAATTGCAAAAAAACCCAAAAGGGAAGCACCCAGTCAGAAGGACAAAAAGCCAGATCCGCGCTTGTGTCCATTGGCTCACAAGGATTGCAGGAAATGAAGGAATCTCAAATGTCGAGCGTCCCATGGTACCAGGCTAAAGCAGTGCCTGCTGCTCCATTTGCTCGCTTGAGTCTGAAACCATTCCTTCTCCACTCGTGCAAGTTGCGGCAGAACAACAGAGTTTCGCCGCTCTCGAACGGCCCGTCTCGCAGCATCGCTCTGAGCAAATTCCAGCAAACGCATGGACTCCCTATCCTCACAAAAAAAAAAAACACGCGTTCCCCCTAAGGTTTCTGCTGCCTGTTGAGCATGAGTCATCCAAGAAGAACCTTTGCAGAGAACTGCGGCTTGAAAAGGAAGACAGGCCAGGTGGTCACTCTTTAGGCACAAAGCGCGTGCTCGGGTAAGAATGATTTTCATGGCAACCCGGGTGCTGAGCCGCCACTTCATGCCCAATTCATGCATGATGCGGCCCTCCCCCCCTTCCCAAGGGACGCCCCTGGGCAGCTCCTTGCAAACCACATATTGTGCATGATTGAGGCGCTTTGCAACTGCAGCCCAGCCATGCGAATGGTTCGCTACAGAGGCAGCTGCGTAAAGCGCAGATGGTTCAACCCTGCTGTGAAGTTGCTCCCTGCCAAACAAGTCCCAGGGCACTATCCCGCATTGTGGAAATCATTGCCTGCGATTCCTTAATAAACCTGGCACAAGCCATTGCCAATAAGGTTTCGAAGGTGAGCCCGCCATCGACTTCAACTCCCAAGACTGACATGCAATCCGCAACCCGGGGTGGGGTAGCGAAAGCACTCAGTTCCACTGACGGCATGCCCAACAGGCATTTCACCGGTAAGACAGTAGCCCCCTTTGCCCCCGTAGCAAGCCTGTGTCTCCAAAAGCGTTCGAAGAGGAAATCAGCCTGGCAAGCCAACTGCAGCCCAAAGGCGGTGGAGTCAATGGAAAAGGTGTCATCCACGTATTGGAACAAGCCAACCCTGTATGGCGCAACAATTTCCATGGCCACCAGCCTTTCACTGGCAGTGAACATGTCCGTTGTATCAGGTTGGTTCCTTTCAACAATTGCTTTGCTAACTTCTGTGGATAAGAAAGGGAGCACCATGGGCCTCACCGGCTCAGCAGGCGCCCGGCTCAACAGGGCAGGAGGGACGATGCCTCCGCCACCTTTGTAAAGCCTAGCCCCACCCCGGGTGTGGCGTGATAAAGGTCCGCCAGTCCCTGCGTCAAAGTTCCAAAGAGGTAAACAGAGGTGGCCTTCCCCTGCCCAACTCCAAATTCAGCCCAGCTGCCGCAATGGACCTCAAAAGTGTGAGAGTTTGACGCGGGATTGGTTACCGTTGAAAAGCGAATCTTGCAACAGCCAACTTCGCCCCTCTACCCCGGCTTGGGCAAGCTGGAAAAGGCATCCATCCTTTCAGCTGAGGTCAAATCGAAGCAGGTCAGTTTTTTTCAAAAACGACGGGAGACCAACGTCTGCACGCAGCTGCAAGCAGGTAATGATGGAGAGGGCTACCAGCAACGAATCGAACTCCAATGGACAAGTGTATGAGATCGGCCGCAAATTTGCCAGGCGCTCAACGATCCGTGCGTGGGCCTTTCTTCGAATGGGTGAAATCTCTCGGAACCAAGCGTGCGGAACGAGGCACAACGTAGCAATCAAATTGACCAAGGCCCAAACCACCGTAACCCCGGCGCCCACCGATGCCGTTCTTGGCAAGCGTGCAGAAGCCTTCGCTGCCTTTGTTGCTGGCAGCAAGTTTTCACCAAATCCAGCGAAGCAAGCTCCTCGAAGTCCTGCGATGTCTCTTGCAGAGCTCGGACGAATTGCTGGACTAGCTGCGAATCCCCCGGGTCGGCTCTCTGCGGGCGCAGCAGGACGTCCTGCTCAATCTGCCCCAGCCCCTCTTCCATCGAAAGTTCCTCGCCTGTTTCTGGGTCGCGCAGCCCCAGCTGCAGCTGCATCTTGGGCTAGGAAGGATTGAGCCTCAGACCTGCTGGCGTGGACTTAGCCGAAAAACGCATGTCAATCTCTGCACGGATCTCCACATCACCATCTCCAAGGTCATGCCCAACGCGGCAAACAATTCCTGTAGCATACGCCTGGCCGTCTGTTCTTCTCGATGCACCCGTGCCAGATCCGCAAGGTGTCCCACCAAAACCAGCAAAACAGTGTGCCACCAGTCTGCTATATCCAGCAAGTTTTGGCGAAGCCCCTTTCGTGTCCCATTCCCCACCCACTGTCTGACGTGATCAGATCGAACCACTGCAGCAGCCCACCCTGCAATGAACATGAGTGAGGCGCACGCGCTGTTTACTGCCTCAGCCCAGCAGTCCCGTCTGCTCCAACACGCTTTGCCTGTCATTGGGGCTTCGCGCGCCAGAAAGCTTCTTCCAACCAGTTGGGCCTTCAAGGGGTCATAGTCGCTGCCAAGGAGGTCCCTTGCGGAAATCACATCAACATTTACCATAATGTCAGCCTGCGACATGACGGTGAGAAGTGGCTTTTCAAGTTCAAGCCACAAAGCTCGAGAGTCCCCGACCTTGCACCACCTCGTTCAGCCCCACTACGGCCACAGAGTCAGGATTACGAGAGCGTTCTCCAAGGTATGTTGCGCCAGTCCACTCTGGCCACACCATCCCCGGTCCAAGTCGCGGGTCGGAGATAACTGCCACCCTGACCGTGCATGAAGGCACTGAGCTTTGCCACATTGGCCTCATCGCAGCCGTCCTGCGATCGGAACGCACCTCGGACGTTCCAAGCAATGATGGTGAGGTCCAAGTGCGAAGGTTCCTGCGTTTGCTGCGGCTGGTCATGGCCAAGGCTCGCCGCTGGTCAGATGGGGCATCAGCCGCAGCCAGGCGTCGGTGCTCAAGTTTGCATGGCGTCATCATCCACGCACCGCATCCCTTAAGGATGCTTCCAAGTCACTATCCATGGCCAAGCTTAGTTAGGGAAATGCTCTCAGAGGAGGGAGCGATCAAGAACAAGATCATCTGTGAAGTGGAAAGGCGGCAACTTGTCAACTCTCAGCGTGACTCAATCAATCCAGTCATGCTACGAGAAAACAAGCTTGACCTATCTTGACCTTCCATCCCCCACGCTCGGACATCCAGACCGAACACGCAGGTCAAGGCAAGTCAACTCCCCAAGTCACACGCAGCAATCTGCAGCTTTTTGCAAAACTAATTGGTTAAAAGGCTCATGTCCTCCTTTCGCAATGCCCAGCCACAGCCAAGGTGGGTTAGCTAATCCCAGAGGTAGAGAGATCCACCAAGCCCTCAGTCTTGATGAGCATCATCAAATTACCCGTACGGCGCTTCAGGCTCCTTGTCCCCGACCACCTTCAATGGTCAAAACAAACCAGCCTTGCTCTTCTTCCAGCATCTGGGCGCGGACTGGTGGGCCATGTGGTCCATTGAATTGCCAGAGTCCGTGCCTTCTCAACCGGCTCCCGGAACAGTTGGTGAGCTTGATTTGTTAGATTTTGAGGAAAAGCTGGACCGCCCGGGAGCATGTCTGTCTGGAGGAAACAGGAATTCAGGCAGCAGCTACACGCGAAATGACATCGAGCCCGACTTTCAAACACAAAAGAAAGATTTGCCCGATCTCTTGGGCGGCGGAGCCGCGTCCAAAGATTGAAGCGGCTTGCAGTCAGCGCACCCTTGAGATTCTTACTTCTGCCCACTTGCGATCTCAACTGCAGCCTCAGATGCTCCTTTCTTAGATGCTTTCTGTCTCCGTCGGAAACAAAACCACGCTCACTCACACACACGCACGCACGCACTCACGCACACGCAGCCTCCGCATTGCAAAACGAGAAGCGAAACCGGCGCCCCTTATTTCCCGCAAGGCATGCGCCCTCAATAGCACTCACCGTCAAGACAGTGCAGTCGCCGAGTTGGCAACCTTGCTGCCACGATTTCTTTGACTGCTCCTTGGGCCGGTGTTATGGCCTTCGCTCCTTAGTTTCAGAAGGAATGATCAATATTGTTGAGCCGCTCCTGAAGTGAAGTACCTCAGTAGGGTACGGCAATGCAAAGCAGGACCGAAGCCTCTATCACAAGGATGCGTGGCGAAGGCAACACGCCTCCCTAAAGGGCCGAACATCAACCAAACACCCACCACCTACCAAAAGGCGGCCCGGCGAAGGGCAAAATGCCCCAACAAATGAACCAACCACTAACCAAAGGCAGCACGGTGTAGGGCAAAATGCCCAACAAGAGAACCAACCACCGACCACCTACCAAAAGGCAGCGCTGCGAAGTGCAAAATGCTCAACAAACGAACCAACCAAAACAAAAAGCAAGAGAAACAAACACCAACCATCAACCAAAAGGCGGCGCTGCGAAGGGCAAAATGCCCAAACAAATGAACCAACCACCAACCACCAACCAAAAGGCGGCGCGGCGAACCGCAAAAAGCCCCCCAAAAAACGAAACAATCGCCAGCCACGTACCAAAAGGGCGTAGGGCAAAATGCCCCAACATTGACCTCCCAGCATCCAAAAGCACCTCTCAAATCTTCGCCTTGGGAGCTCAAACAGCACAAGCAAACGCTGCGGAAAGGCAAATCTCCCTGTGCTATGCGCGCAATTCGGCAAGGTCTTGGGCAGGAACCAGCAATTCATGACAACGGACACTTGCTTCCCTTGCGCCCGAGTACGGTCGCTCTTTTGTGGGCATCCAAGTGTCAGGAATCCAATAGCACCAGAAAACAGCCGGCGAAGCAACATAAAGGACCTGCCAAACAAAACAATGTATCCTAGCCTGCCAAACAAGCGCTCCCGCTCAAGAGCGCCGGCTCAGCATTGTGCCCACGCCTGCCAAATAATCCACGCTTGCTCAAGAGCACGAGTTCAGCACTGTCTGCACGCATGCCAAATGCGAAGCGCCTGCTCAAGCGCACCCGCTCAGCGCGTGCATTGTGCCAGCTCAAAGCCTAAACTTCGGTCTTTTGTTCTCGAGCAGGCTTGGACCATCCCTGAGCATAAGCAGTTCCAAAGCTTCTCCCAAGATGTGCCGCTTCGGAAGCCTTGCCAGCGCTGTAAAACGCCAAGCAGCTGGGAACCCTGAACCAATCTAGCTAAATTAGGCGCCGTGACAGTTTACTCCTCGCTATCCGATTGATGCTTCTGTATCAGTCAGGGTTCGGCATGGTTCGGCAACAGTCGCTTGAACAACCCTCACAACCTTCAAAAAGGAACCCAGAACTTGTCTAAGCATTTTGCATGTGTAATGAACTTGTTTAAAAAAATGGGTTAGCCCAGCCCTAGCACCAATTGAGCTAAACAACGTATTCTTCAATACCAGTTGCAATTCCAGGAGGCCGGAGGCGCGGATGTGGATGGCTTGCGCCAGCGAGCGGCGGCCACCCTGTTGAAGGCCGCGGAGGACGGGACGCTCGAGGCGGTCCTGAGCCAGCGCCCCACGTCGCAGGACGAGGCGACGGGTTTGGCCTCAGACTGGGCCCCTCAAAAGCCAATACCCGAAACCATCAGGTGGGCGATGCCTGCTTTTGCGGGAGGCCTCGAGCATGTCTCTGCACGAAGTATAGCTCAATTCTGGTTGACGAGCTCAGTTGTAGCGGTTGTCAGGCACAGGCGTGCTAAGGTGGAAGGCGATGATGATTAGCAATTTGTCCCAAGTCCTGTCCCTTCCGCCCCTGTCGCAGGGCACGGGGACATCCGACCCTTTGCGCGCACGTGCTGCTGATTTGCTTATGAAGAGCGCAGCCGACGGCACCCTAGAGGCGGTTTTGCGGAAGAGGGCCGCGCAGGACCGATGCCTGAGCTAAAACCCTCAAAGCGGGGGCCTTCAACCAATGCGTTTCTAAAATGCCGGTTCCAGTGAAACTCTGAAACTTTGTTTCCGAACCCAACTCTTGCGAACTACCATGAAACATCATGGATCCTGACATCCCATGTAAGCCACAATTGTTTGCGAACGTTGACATCAATTTTTGCAAGATGATGTTGAAAGGGGGACATAGATTATCAGGAACCCTGCTGGAAGGTCAAAACAGTTCGTAGCAAGGGTGCCCCGCCGTTTGTCTATACCCCAGTCTGCCAGCGCAAACACAAGTGGATAACCAAAAACTGGCCCGTCTTCCTTTCCGACTTAAGGAGAACCCCGGATGAGTAAACCAGGAAAGTGTCGCATTTAATCTGAATTTGATGATCCTTCACTAAAGGGAGACCTCTGGAAGCATTCTTTGGGGTCGATCAGACACACCCAAAGGTGATCCTTCACTTCTTTTGCCAGATTGATGAATCCAGGGTCGACATTCTTATTGATGAATCCAGGGTCGACATTCTTACACTTGATGGGCCGAAACAAGGGACTTCACCTTGAGACCCACGAATGTCCGCGTCGGCCTCACATTAACCAACCTGGTGGATTCATGGGAGGAAAGCTCCACCAAAAAGTACGGAATTCCCTCTTGCATGTGGCATCCCCTTATTGATGAATGCCAACAAGGCAGAGTCAAGAACCCTCCCACCTCACCAACCTGCGTCACCTCTGCGTCGGCAACCCTTGTATGTTTTGGGTGCCCCTGATTACCCGTCGGCGCCTTTTCGTTGCCTTGCCGAGTCAAGACCCTCCTGACGCAAAGGCGGAGAGAGAGCGAGAGAGACCCCACTCCCACAACCACCACACCAACCTTAAGCTCCTTACCGGGTCCTTTTCCAGGCGAGTTCCCCCGAAAGGAAACCACAAGTGGATCATTGATGATACTTGTTTGAATTGTTTGCTTTTTCCAGAGCTCAAGGCCTCAGCTCTGCAGGACCTGGACGGCCTGCGCTCGGAGGCGGCGGCCACCTTGCTGTCAGCGGCCCAGGATGGGCGCCTCGAGGCGGCCCTGCACCACCAGGCTGGAGAAACAGAAGCCGGAAGCCTTGATTCAACCGGTAAGCGTCGCCCGGGTGCTTTTTCGCATGTAAAGACTTAACAAGTCACCCGTGAACAGCAGTTTGGCGCCGTCGGCCTTCGGATATAAATTCTGCACGGTCAATCAGCCGCAGGCCCCGAGCATTGAAGAGATCCGACAGGAGGCGGCCAACGCCTTGGTCAAGGCGATGGAGGCTCCGAATGGCCTCCAGAGGATAAGTAGGGACTAAACCCAAACGACCTTTTTGACCTTTTGGTTTCTCTTGTTTGGTTCATGTTTAGTCAAGGTTCCAAAAGGTTAACCTCTCATATCTCTGCGTCGCTTGGGCATCCCAGCAGGGGGACGAAACCAACATGGATGGGGGTTCTTTGGGGGTTGTAGAAACCCTCTGAGAACCTGAAGTCAGGCAAGTGCTCCAGGAAAACTGTGCAGATTTACGTGCCGCCGGCAGTGGGTCACACCTCCCTCTCTCTCTCTCTCTCTCTCTCTCTCTCTCTCTCTTTTCCTGGGTCAGACCTAGAAGCCCTTTTGGAAGCCCGTTTTGCATGAAACCCGCACAACCCAAGTTAAGCCTCTGGCCACGGTCACAAATTACTGTTGCCCTACTGGACCTAGATGTTGGTGAGACCCCTTGTATTTGTGAAAAATTGGTGAGTCGCCCATGTCTGTGCCAAATGGACATCTCTCTGGAATTTGTGATCGAACCTCAAGCAGTCTTCCCAGGTTCCAACTGAAAGTTGAAGAGGCAACTCAAGCATTGCAAGTGAATCCAATCACATGTATAGTTTTGCATAATGACCGAAATACCTAAGCATACATCAAAGGGAACAAAGCGCAACCGTAATTCGCCATGGCTTGTGGTTCCTAGTGCCAAACCACTCTCTAGCCTCCCTGACCAATATAGCACTTGTGATTTCTTTGAAGGCCCCCCTTTCCGGTGGAGGTGCTCGCAATAGTGAGTCGTATTCCTAAACCGCCTACTTGGGATCAGAGTGGTGAAAAATGGCTGGGGCGTAGTTTTGCCTCCCCTTGAAGCCCTCTTGCCTTCCAAAATGCATCCTCTTTGCCAGATGGTCGTGGCTACGGGTAGAAGGGCGGCACCCCAGTCAGCCCTTCAGGAGCCCGGCGCCATTGATGCGGCGCTGGCGAAGGCCAAGGGTCAGGAGCGAGAGAAACTGCGCGCAGGTCGAAGCGAACAGTCTGGGACGGGGCTGTCCTCTCTTTCGACTGCCCTTTGGCCAGGAAGTCGAAGCGATTGCGAAGACTATTGGAAACATGTCTGGTTTGTCCCTCATGGAAGTATGCCAAGCTAGCTCTGCGTTTGGGTGAGCCCCCAAACGCACCGTCCGCTTTTTTCAGTCCCTCTTCGCCCCTTGCCCCCTCGGCATGTTTTCCCTTGGAGAAAGGAGCCTACAAACCAGTTTTCCGTCAAACCAACTGTCTCACAAAAATAAGTGTATGTAAGGTCTTTTTCCCGTGCCCCCCCTCCCCCCAGTTTTCCCGATGACAATCTACTCAACCGTCCTGGTTGTTGTCCCTGTCTATGTCCGCACTTATCTCAAATGTACTCCCAATCATACTGGCAAAATACTGGCATTAGTTCAAACAAACATAATTTAAGGGGAAGCTCCAGGAGGTTGCTTAAACAGATATTTTGTGTGCAGTGCATGGTTTCAACCGGGGTTGAATCGCCAAATCCGTTGAGTCCCATTTGACATCGTAACCGTCAGGAGCGCGACGTTGAGTCCTTGAAGCAGGCGGCGGCCAAACAAAAACGACGAGGGCTTGAAAACCCAAAGCGGCCTGAGGCATCTTGTGAGCAACTGACCAAGTTCAGCAGTTGTGATTTGTGAGCCTGGGGGACGAGATGGGTGGCCCAGCCAAGTTTTTCGGCGGCCCACCAAACCTTCCCACGCCCTCTTTGCGTTGAAGGGACATGATCATGCCTGGGAGCAGAGCTAGGCGATTGCGCCAGAAGCAACAATAGGGAACTCCACTATGCGGGTGATGGTTGACGTTGGCTTCTGATAAAACCATCCAAGAAAGGTACCTAGGGGCCGCAGCCTGCTTTTGTCCCGTGAAGAGAAAGGTTCCCAACAAGGTACCTTTGTTGGACGCGCAAACATGGGCCGCCCAGAAGCAACGATTCCAGTCAAGCCAGTCAAGGTCGAGGTTTGCGTGTCAGTCATGAAGCAACTGGCACACATCCCTTTTTGCCAGATTAGAAGTTTGACTTGGTGAGCTTGGGGAGGGCCTGGTGGTTTGACCCAATTTTCGCATGGGCGAAAGATTCGTTGGCACCAGGTGGGTAATCCTGGGGACAGCATGGGATTTGCCCTGCAACAATTGTGGAAGGGTGTTATTTCCTGGCAGGAGGAGTGCCATCCCAAATTCGTGGTTTGGATTGGTGGCAAACCAGCCAGGCTTGGCTTACCTCTCTGCAATTTGTTGTTTTTTGGTTTCCTTTGTTCCCCTTGTCAGCCAACACAGTTAGCTGCCTGCAAACGGTCTATTTCGGAGGCTTCAAATTCTTTGCTGCTGTGCTGGGCGTATTAACTCATATGTGCCAAATTCTTCCAGGTATCTAGGCAATTCAAGCATCACGAGGGGAGAACTGGGGCCATTCAAGTGACACTTTAAAAACTGCTTGGGGAAGATTGACATGGTGGCAAACAAACAAGCTTTTGATCGGCCAATCCACTCAGGAAGTTAGTATCTACTTTCACCCTGGGCGCCTCTGGTCAAGTTGGGAAGCGGCCACCCTCCAAAGCGCTCAGGAGGCCGCGATGGCGCTTCTGAGGGCTGCAGAGGACGGATCTGTTGGGCGAACTGTAGCGACCTGACATGAGGTTTCTTGGGGCCCAGAACGTGTTTTTGAAGGTTGGCCAGATATGAAACAGAATCCGACATGTTGCGAATTTGCACAAGTTATAGTGAGCTCACATAGGGGTAAGCGATCCCTCCCATGAAGATTCCGAACTTGGGGATTGCAATTTGCAATTTCTGAGTTGCAATAATTTGCCCATAGTTGAAGGTTTTATTCCGCTTGATTTGACCCTCTTGTTCCTTGAATCCTTCCGAAGCCAAGATGCAGCCCTTTTCGGAGGCGGATACGAGGCGCGAATTTCAGTTCCCAAGGTGGTTCTCTTGTCGGGTAATTGTGAGTGTGCTTGAACGGACGCACAGGGCATATTGACTAGGAAATTCGCGTCAGAGCTGGCGAGGACGGAAGCTTGGACAAGGCGTTCGCGGAATCCAAAGCTGAGGCGTGGGCCCAGTTGTTTGCTGTTCCGGGGATGCCACCTGGGCTTATCTTGTTTGCTGGGCTGCCTTCAGCAATTGTGTAAGAGTTGTGGGGAGGAGCCGGGAAGCTGACAAAAGGTTCCTTGACCATTTTGAAGGGACCTTCGGAATGCTTCGGATGGGGGTTTTATGTTGTGTCGCATTTGAAACTTGGCTTTTGCGCTAGCGAATAGGCGCGGTTTACCGGGAAGCGGGCAAGTGGCCGAGCTTCTTGGGTGCATACGGCCAGGGCCACATAAAAGTAGAACGGACCAGAACGAACGAGCAGAGAAACTTCTTTCCCCTTCTTGGATTTGGTCGGCATGAATTCTTTCGCCGTCAAGCCAGCTTTCGGTCCGCTCTCTTTCAAGGGTCTTCCGGTTAGAGGAAAAGTTGTTTTCCAGAACCCGGTGGACCCCCCCAGACGATCAATGACGGACGGGTCCCATTGTCTGTTCTTTTTGGGTTGCAATGGGAAGCCAAAGGCGCAATTTCGGCTTCGGCCGAACCGCGATGCTGAGGACCTGGACTCCTTGCGCCAGGCCACCGCAGAGACTTTGCTGAGGGCGGCCATGGATGGCTCCCTGCACCAGGCGAGCCCGCGGACTGGACAGCACCCAACATGGCTGGCTTCCCTTCTAGTCCCTGGAAACCCAACCCCAAAAAAGAAGCACATGCCCACAGGCTGCAGGCCAGTGGAGTAATGAGCAATGCGAGCCCAGGAAGAATCAACACCTTGATTGTTTTGTCCCATTCAAGAGAGGATCCTTCAGCCTACCTAGTAATCCACCAGTTGTTCGAGTCCGGGGCAGACATTACCCCGCATAGGCACGTATCTTCCGCAAATGTAGGCTACTTTCATACTGCCCATGTGATGATGACAAGCTTGGGGCTTTCGGTTTCGGTGAGTAGTAGCAGTGAATGGCAGACTTCAGACTTTACAGTGGACATAAGCAACGGGGTCACTGCAGTTGAAGGGTTTCTGGCAAAGTCATCACTCAAATCATCTCAAATCCACTACTGCAAGGCCAATTCATGCGCACTTATCACTACAAGCGGCATGACGTCGTCAAACATGCCATGTTCATGAGGACCTTGGGAAGTTTATTTGCTCAACCATGTCCGCCAAGCGGTTGAGCCTGAAACTCAAAGTTGCCCGATGCTCCGCAGCACGGAGGTATTCAAGATGAAGCTTGGCCTCAGGTAGTGCCATGCCGTGATGGGCCGCAAGCGTGCGCCTGGAGAGGCTGAGGAAGGCGCCAATGGAGCGCCCGTGCCGCCTGCGGCGCCCGTTGCGCCCGGCCCCTGCGCCCCCGGTGGCGCGCCCGTGCCCGGCGTGCCCGGCGTGCCGGGCGCCCCCAGCGCAGGTTTGCCGCTGCCGACTGCACCAGCTGCCCCGCTGGGCATGTCGCTGCCGGGGCTAAACATGAGCTCAATGGGCTCCATGGCCTCCATGGCCTCTATTGCCTCCTTGCCGGGCATGCCGGGCCTGAGGACGGCACCCTTGCTGGGTCAGCTGCAGTCCCCGCTGGGCGGCGCCTTCCTTCCGCAACTGCCTAAGCTCGGGATGGGCGCTCCTTTTTCAACAGCCCCCGGGCTGGCAGGCTTGCCGGGCGTGCCGGGCGTGCCGGGCGTGCCAGGCAGGAATGGCCGAAATCCGAGCATGCCGCCTTGTTTAAACAAGATTGATTGGTTTGCATGTCAAGATGGCAGCTGAGGAGCTTGTTCTGGAATCAAACAACTCCTTGCAGGTAAGCAACGTGAATTCGCTGCTCTCAAACTGGTTTGTTTGCCTCCTCAAAGTGCGGAGCTTCTTTGGATTCCTGTTCATGATTGTGGAAAGCTGGAATTTAGGACCAATTTCTTGGATTCCCTTAAGGAATTCCTTTTTGGAGTGATGAACTTGTCAGGGAGGAAACTCAGTCCGACCTCCCTTTTTAATGTGCAGGGAACTTTCATCTTCCGTGGGGAGCCTGCCCAACACAAAGCAAAAACGGAGTGAAATCCATGCAACAGCCCTGGTTTGGTTCACTTTCGGCCTCTACTCAATCCCCTCGAGTCCTTCTTTCAGCAAAGGGCCCTATGCACTCCAATGATGGACAAGCAATCTACGATAAGCCAGTTTGAGGGGTAGGGTTCACAAATTCCCTTTGGCATCACCCCATCCAAAAGGAAACTAACTTGAAACATAGTCCAAGAAGCGATGCTTGAAATTGCTTGAAATGGAAGTAGTGAGGGCCCCTCGTTTCATTGAAGATCGCCTGGGAGCTCTAGAGAGGAGAACCACCCCCCCCCGGGTTGCTGCCCAACAATCACCGGGCAAAGCAGTCAAGCTCCATCCCCTCAGAATGATGTTTTGGGACTTAATCTCCAAAGGGTTCCCTTTCTGTAATTTTCCAGGTCACTGGTTGCATTTCGGGTGGCTTTCTCTGCTACGGCCTCGGTCGTAGGGGTCCCGGTCCCCGGGGTCCCCGGGGTCCCCGGCTTGCCCGGGGTCGGGGTGCCCGGGGTGCCCGGGGTCCCCGTCCCCGCGAACATGGACTCGGAGTCTTTGGCGCAGCTCAGGTTCCAGCAGGCGCGGGGGTCGAAGCCGAAAATCAGCGGCGGTTCAGCTTGTAAACTTGTTTGATCCTTCTTCATGTAGAGGGGATACTTGAGGATGTCACTTACCCAGTTCAACAGACCCCTTTGTGCGACCACTTTCTTGTGGGCCATCTTAACATGGGTATTCTTGTGCGATGCCTCCAGCCCCCGGGGCTCAGGCCGTTGGATGCTCCCAAGTGAGATCTTATTGCGGCATCTTGCCTTTGGGCATGGATTCGTCTGCAGGTGGCGGCGCAGTACGAGCAGATCAAATCCGTGGGGGTGGATCCTCAGATCACGGAGCTCGCAGAGCACTTCAACTTGGTGCCTTGGGCTGGCAAACTGGAACCACCTCAGGGACAATCTAGTCATAGGGAAGTTTATTTTCCACAATGTGGGAAGAGGACAGCTCTTTGGGGCACTTTGATCGAATTTCAGATCAGAGGATTTCCTGGCGCATTCGAATACATATATATATATATATATCTTCATTTGCTATTTTGCCGCTTTGCGAAGAATGTGGTTGACCCTCTGGAAAGCATATTTCCCAACCCCAGCCCTGTTTTGTAGTATGTCGTGGTTGGAGGCAAAAAGCTCTCCCTTGCGCTTCGGGCGAGGTTGTGGTAAGCGCCAGGAGATGGGCGTGTAGCTGCTTATCGTTTTTTGTTTTTGGGCAGAGGTGCGACCTTGTGGTTGGCTTTCGCCCCCCCCCCCCCCACAAAAAACAAAAAAACTAAAGGACGATTGGCCCGAAAGCATTTTTCCCCAGGTGCTCATCCAGCCGCGGAGACACCTTTTTACATCGCTGCGGCGAGCGTGTCCGCACGCGGCGATGCTCAATGTGTATGTAAAACAAGAAGAGTAAAGCTCGTAAAGCTCGAAACGAATTACAAGCAAAAGGAAAAGCAATCAAAAGCAAAGCTTACACGACGGCCACAGTTTCTGCAAAGCACGCTCGCGCAACTCAGCTCTGTGCAAGATGGCTCTGCGCAGCTTGGCTCTGTGAAAGTTGGGTCTACGCAAGCTACTTTTCGCGAGTGGCTCTACGCAACTGGCTCTGTGCAAGTTGGCTCTGCACGAGTCTGCTCGGCGCAATGTGCTTTGCACGAACTGCGCCGCGCGATTTCTCACGAAAGTGGTCTGCGCAAGCTGCATTGTTCCAGGCTGCTGCACGCAAGTTGCTCTCTGCAAGCTGCTGCACGCAAGTGCTCTGTGCAAGTTGCTCTGCGCAAGTGCTCTGAGCAAGTTGCTCTGTGCAAGCGCTCTGCGCCAGTTGCTCCGTGCAAGCGCTTTGCGTATGTGCTCTGTGCAAGTTGCTCCGCGCAAGTTGCTCTGCGCAAGTGCTTTGTGCAAGTGCTCTGTGCAAGTTGCTCTGGCAAGTTGCGATTTTCCAGCCGGAGCTGCGGGAGCGCTCTCCGCATATTACGTCTGTACTTGAAAGTTGCGATTTTCCAGCCGGAGCTGCAGGAGCACGCTCCGCGTACTACGTTTGTACTTAAAAGCTGCGATTTTCAGGCCGGAGCCGCCGCGGATTGCGAAAGCAGTCGCGCAAACCACGAGACAACTTCCAAAGGCCACTTTGCGAGCAACAAAATCGCACGGCGCCACGGCGAGAGCGCACGATCCCCGCAGAGGGTCGCGCGGGCACCGCAAAAAACGCAAAAAAAACCCGAGTTTATGCACCTCGACCCCACCGATCCCCGCAGAGGGTCGCGCGGGCACCGCAAAAAACGCAAAACACCTCGAGTGTTTGCACCTCGACCACCCGCAGAGGGTCGCGCGGGCACCGCAAAGAACGCAAAAAACCTTGAGTTTTTGCACCTCAACCACGCCGATCCCCGCAGAGGGTCGCGCGGGCACCGCAAAAATAGCGCAAAAAACCTCGAGTTTTATTTTGCACCTCGACCACGCCGATCCCCGCAGAGGGTCGCGCGGGCACCGCAACCCCCCCAAAAAAAAAAACCACACAAAAAAAACCTCGAGTTTTTGCACCTCGACCACGCCGATCCCCGCAGGGGTCGCGCGGGCCCGCAAAAATACGCAAACAACCTTGAGTTTTTGCACCTCGACCAGGCCGATCTCCGCAGAGGGTTGCGCGGGCATATCAAAAAACGCACAAAACCTCGAGTTTTAGCACCTCGACCACGTCGATCTCCGCAGAGGGTCGCGCGGGCATTTCAATAAAACACAAAAAAACCTCGAGTTTTTGCACCTCGACCACGCCGATCCCCGCAGAGGGTCGCATTGCCGATCGTCGGCAACATCCCCACCCCCCGCCTTAAAAGAGATTCTTAATACCGAGCTCTTTCTCTTTCTTTCCCGCGCATTAAGTACTTAACCTAACTTTCTTAACCTAGCTTACACAGCTGCTACCGCCGAGCCTCTACACATAGCTTAGCTTAGCTCTATGCACCTAGCTCTATGCGCTTGGCTCTTTGCACCTGGCTCGACGCACTTTGCTCTTTGCACTTGGCTCTTTGCACTTGGCTCTGTGCACTTGGCTCTGTGCACTTGGCTCCTTGCACCTCGCTCTTTGCACTTCGCTCTGAGCACTTGGCTCTATGCGCTTGGCTCTTTGCACTTGGCTCTGCGCAAGTAAATCTTTGCTGGTGACTCCATGTGCAAGTATCTCCATGCTGGTGAGTCTGTGCAAGTATCTCCATGCTGGTGACTCTGCGCAAGCTACTCTGCGCAAGTTGACAAGAGCTCCTGGTATTATCTCCATGCTGGTGACTCTGTGCAAGCTACTCTGCGCAAGTTGACCAAGAGCTCCGCGCCGGAAGAACCCTTCGCAATGCTTTCGGGAAAAGAGCAACAGTTCAGGCGATATCCCCAACAGCACCACACCCTCCCAGAATCCTCGCGGAACGCCTCACCGCCGGTGTTGCTGAGGATGCCGCCTTGTAACTTTATACAGCAAATCGCGCCCTGATCGGGGCCCGTCGGTGCAATCGGGGCCCCGATCGGCCCGACGAGACAGTGCAATCGGGTCGGGCCCGATCGGGGCCCGATGGTCCCGTGGTGCAACCCAGCCACCCATATTATAGCTCAACGCCGGTTTTTCTCAGGATGCGGCCTAGCAAAACTAGGCGATGCCAGCTTGGTACAGTTGATCGGGCCCCGACTCAGGCCCCGATCGGGGCGCGATGGCGTCGGGGCCGATCGGGCCCCGACGGTCGATCGGCCCCGACAGTGCAACCTGGGCCCGGTGAACCTCGCAAACCGTCCTCGTGGAACCCTCGTGGAACTCAGCGTGAAGCTTTGTTGGAACCTTTCCTCAGGGCTGCCCCATAGCTTTTGCAGAACCTGGTGGAAACCTCGTGGAGCGTTTTTGGGGCCTTACCCCATAGCCCTTGCAGCCTCGTGGAATTCTTGGAGCCCAAAGCTCTACTCAGCAATGCCAAGCACTTACTCTGCTGCACCGTGAGTCCCGCAGCAACCTGATCTGATTTGCAACAAAGCCAGCATTTCGGGCCGCGGGGCTTCACCTTCTTGCAACCTCCCCGGACCGCCCCGTAAGCCTTGCAGAGGCTGGTGGAGCCGTGGTGGAAATCTGGTGGAACCCTCGTAAAACCATAGCCACCCGCAGCCGTCGCAGAAACCCTGGTGGAACCCTTATGGAACGACTTCAAACCACCCCGGACCACCCTGCAGCCCTCGCAGACCTGGTGGACACCTGGTGGAACTGTGCATCGTGGAACATTACCTCAAACCACCCCGAGCCCTGGTAAAACCCTGGTGAAACCCTGGTGGAACCCTGGTGGAACCCTCCTGGAGCCTTGCCTCAGTGCCGCCCCGGACCACCCCGGAGCCTGTCTGGGCTGAGATTTCCGCTGTTGGGGAAAAAGCAAGAAATTGCTTGGGCCCGAATCCTGAATTTTGGACGTGCGTGTGCACCGGAATATGGGCCAAGCCTGAGGTTGTTTCCGACATCAGGACATACCAACCAACGGCCAGTGGTATTGAATAGAGCTGCTGGTGCTGCTGTTGCTACATCTAAGGACAGGAGGTTCCGCAGCAATGTTTCCCCACATTGGGTCGGGGCCGGTGGGGTGGTTCCTATTTTCGAAGCCAGTCGAAATACAGAGGTTGTTATTTTTCCAGATTCTTATCAACCCAGACCTCCGGCCGCGCTCTTTTTCCTTTTTTGGAGGAGGTCTGGATTAAGGAATCGCCTGTGTTTATTGCACCATTTTTGAAGCACACGACGAGCCTTGTTTTGTTTGTCGCTAAGGACGAGCGCGTGACGCGCCTCCTGGATGAGGAGCACTTGCTCTTCCCCTGTCCCAAGCGTCACTTTTCTTGCCCACCTTGCCCTGAGCTACCCCGGCCAGTTGGCCAATGGCCTCCAAGGCATGAAGTTCTTGGGGCTTGCGAAAGCGGCGGTCGTTTCTGTTCGATGACAAGAACAAGGGTTCTCCCCGCATTTTCCCATTCAGAGATTGCAACAACTTAAATACCCTTGGCCTTAGCCCACCAATTTCGTGGCTGTTGGGCACTTGCCCCGGCAGGGGATTGGGCGGGGCCATCTAATTTGAAGTTGAGAACGTGGGCTTCCCCATCACAAGCCAAATTCTTGGGAGCTTCCTTTGAAAGAGGAAGTTATCGAGATGGATGCAGCCTACACACAAGCCACACCTTGAGGAGTAATAGCTTCAAAGCGGGAATGTATTTGCAAGAGGCAGACTAGGGGGTGGTCAGTCGGTGGCCAGCTCCAACCCAACTTACACTTCGTAAGCTTTGGAGCCCTAAGCTGTCGTTTGTGCCTGACCAGTTGCAAAACATACAGTCGCATATTTTGAATCCATTTTTTCGGACCAGTTTGTGCTGAGTTCCAATTATGGTCCAATTTTCTCTGTCGGGATACCCTTAAACTATTCCTTGCGGGTGTTTCCAGTCGCCAGTCACCGCAGGAGATGAGGAAGCGGCGGAACACATTCGCAGAGGACCTGCAAGCGCTGTGGGTGGGCCTGGAGGGTGCGAAGAACCCGGCGGGCATGGTCATGATGCGGCTCAAGGACGGCTCGGCCAGAAAGCGGCCGAAATGCGTTTTTTGTTCTTCTTCTTTTTTCTCGGAGTGTGTGTATGTGTACGCGCGTTCATGTGCATGCGCATGTGCATGTGTGCATGTGCACGTCTGTCTGTGTGTGTTCGTGAAAATGGGAGAGATCTTTGATTTTGTGTCTAGGTTTCCCTTCAACACAATTCCGAAAAGAGTACCCTCAAGAAACACGAAGCGTCCTTAACTTAAGCTTTTGTTTCCTCAAGTTCTTGATTTGGAGTGGGGAGAATTGGGGCGGGGGACAGCCTTTGCAGCCTCACTGTAACAAGTGGTGGAAAGTCCCCGAGCTCTTTTTGGACGGTTCGGGGCCTGAACCACTCATCAGGTCAAGTGACTGAGAAGCACGCAGACATTTGGGTTGAGTAGCTGAAACTAAGATACCCCCTAAGCCTTAGATGAACTCGGAGTTCCGTTCAGTCTGTTCACAACACACTGGGAAGATTCTCAAAAACCAAAGTGATGTTAAAGGCTGCCAAGCATCAGGTTGGGTTAGGTCCGTCCCCTGAGACACCGTAGGGGGTTGGGGGGGGGGGGTGGGGCTCACTTGCAACCAAAAGACCGGTAACGAAAGGTGAGCACAAAAGAAGGCCAT